>CM017560.1:37314127-37376627 GCA_007844125.1 Sinonovacula constricta | reverse complement strand
AATATTATTTGTGTATTTTTATATTAAAAATGTAAAATATATGATTGCATTACTTATTGTTTTCTTTAAACTTTCGGATGTTTTGTCCGCTTTTCATATGTACGGCGCATTTACAGATAGCCCCAGAAAAAATACACAGGGGCGCCCGTGTTGAGTAGTAGTCCTATGACAGCTTAGCCTCTCACCGCGTGGGTTCGAGTCCCGTTTAGGGCCAGGGACTTAATGTAGGAAGGTCTTCCAGCTGACATACGGTGCGCCTGTGATTCTACCCAGACATATGTCTGGGGTCTTTCTCCATCAAAAATGCTGGTCGTTGATATAATGATCATAATTGGTCGCTGCAATGTATTTAAAAAACAAAACAAAACAAAAAAATGCACGTGTCTTGTTGGAACCGCCAGCGAAACGCAGATCTCCACAAGATCTCTTGCGTTGTTTTAAAGAAAAATCACAGTTATATTTATTTACTTAGTGTAAGTATTAAACAGCCAATACACTTTATTTATTTACAAATTCCAGGACGAAGTACGACTATCGTGCATCCAGACGCCACAAGGGCATACCTGTGATGCCCACCGGGTCTGCCCACTTGCGGCCGACGCCCAAAGGTAAAAACCTAGCGGAAGAGTTGGGCAAGAGTCTTCAAAAGAAATTTGGAGCGGTTCGCTTACCGGAAAGGGGCATAACCACCATTTCCAATCAACCAGTAGATGGAACACTCATCAGCTACTTTAAGGTACAGTGAAAACCGTGGTTATAGTTTTCCGTGACTTTTCAAGTTCTTAATCGATAGTATTAAAATTGAAGAATTACTATTTTTAAAGAAAAAAGGTATTTTGTAGTGCGTTCAAAGAGGTTATTATTTGTGTGAAATCAATGATAACAATATTGCCCACTTTGACACAAAAGATTTTGCTGGTATTCTTGAAATAAGGATAGTTTTGTGTGGCGATAAATGTTTATTTAGGGCATAAATTTGAACGTGGAAGATAAATCATATATTTTAGCATACAAAATAATTCCTGTTAGTCATTTCAACGGGTAAAGATGATGGTGACCTTGTTTTAAAAGAACGAAAACGTGCTTTGAAAAATGAAAAAAAGTGTTTGTTGTTTATATTTCAGAAATCTCTTATTGACCTTCTGGAGAAACTGAAGAGTTGTGAACAGTTCTACGTCAGGTATTGAATGATAGAATAAAGCTACAAAAACTCCAAATTGTAGAAGTACATCTGTTTTGATGCATTTTTAAACGACACATTTCTCAGCAAATCACAATATTATGGAGTCTTGTCAATTGTCTCTTCGACAGCCTTCCAATAAGAAACACCCATTTAAGGGCTTTAATATTCTGTCCACCAGGTTGTGTTATTTTTATTCATTTTTTTTTTCAGTTCCCAAACATTTACAAAATGACAAAATAAGTATTTAAAAAAAAATCAACTCTAGTTAACCAAATGGCAACATACAGGTTTCCCTCCAGTGGCCTCGATGGACCGTTCCAGCCACCTTATTTTTACAAATCAGACAGCGGCTATTCATTTAATCTCTAAAGATTGCTCACAGACGAAGGAGGAAAATCATAAATCCAACCTGCAAAGTATACACAAATCCGAACAGGTGTATATTGAAGAAACAGTTTTAAATTTCTATACGAGTGCGACCTAAATAGCTATACATTTACATATTTACAAGGTTGTCGATTGATAATATAGACTAAAATACATTTTATATCGGCAAAAAAAAGACTTTACACAGTGTGCCTGGCCATGGTGTACACGTGTAGTTTGTAATTATGCATCTCCATATAAAGATAGCTTGTAAGCGAATAGCAACAGTAACTATGGGCGTGGAGCGGTGTAGTATGCGAAGGTTATGTTACAACTTGACAAGCCAGACATATATGTCGATGCTGTTAAAATATATTGTTTGAACAAACTAACAGAAAGATTAAGGATTTGAAAAAAATCTTCCTCCGCTTAACATAGAAAATAGCAGCATATTACCACGCATGCTGTTAACAGAGCTGAATTTGTATGAAATCATTATTATGAATATCAGCCGATATTGTAAAAAAAAAACAATATGAATTGACGAACTAAAGTAAACTCTCAATAGACATGTTTTGTATAAATATCAAACTTTAAAAAGTGGGAAAACAGTCGAACTTTATGTTTGTCCCCTTTGTTATTGCATAAGTGAACCTTCCACAGTTAGCGGATCTGAACCAAACAGAAAGTTGCTTTTCAATTGACTTGTGATGTGTACATATATCACCAGTAACTACAATGTATATCAGTAGGACGAAGTTATATCTTATCTGTATCATTTTCACCTTAATTAAAATGTGTTTTGTCCCAGGTGCATCAAGCCCAACGATTTACTGCAGCCTGGGTGTTATGATACGGAAAAGGTGGCTGATCAACTCCGCTACAATGGACTCGCCCAAATTGCGGTCATACGCAAGATGGGATACGCTGTTAGGATTGAGTACGGCGATTTCCTAAGACGGTAAGGTTTATTATTAAAAGGACCTATACGTATGCAGTGTTTTTGCAAAATTGTAATATGTTGTAGATAGTGATATTGATAAGGGGAAGGATGTTGATTATTATCATTTCGATGATGATGATGATGATGATGATGATGATGATGATGATATTTTTATCCTCAGGTTTGGAGAACTGATTCCCAAAGGACGCAAAGTCTCGTCGTCAGATGCTGAGAAAACCAAAGCGGTACTTCTGCAGCTTCCTACAGAATACCACCGTGACTTCAGATGTGGCAGGACCAAGGTATGAGTTTAATTGTCTCTGTAAAAGTAGACACTTTACAGTTCAAAAGGATCTTTCCGGCTTTTAGGCAACATTTCGCTGCACGGTGTATTAGATGTTTACATATGTCTATGTCGATGAGATCGCGTATTGTAACAAATAAAACAAATATATCGATACTATAGCATATGCTCTTGATATAACATTGCAAAATAGAGAAACATTCTAAAATTAAACACTTACCATTTTCAACACTCAGTTACACATTCGGAACACCTCACATAACTCACGAATCATCTCTCGGATGTATGTAGGTAGTCGGATCACCTCGGCCATTTCTCTAAATGGGACTACTTTTGAGACAGACGTCAAAACAAACATGGCAGCTCGGTTGACAGCTCACTACAGCACGATGCCAGTAAAACGGCAATTTGTGGCGGCTTCAAACTTAAGTCATCCAATTTTTAATATACCCAGCGCAGCAGACACACAGTCGTCAAACGATGGCAGTGTTTATGTTTTGTGCGTAGGCATATTCTTCTTTCGACTTCCGGCGAACAAAACGATCGTGATTTCAATAAGTATCATTGCACCAGATACATCCGAGGGATAATTGTCCCGGGGACGGAATTACCCGAGGAGTTCCGATCGTCAGCAACATTGTTTATTAATCAGAAATAATGAAATCTTGACTGTTAAAGTATGATACCGCACAGTTGTCTAATCGTGAAACTGACCATACGCACATACTAAACAATAAAACATACCTTCGGGAAGACCTTCCCAACAATGGTGTAAATGGTGGGTGTTTTCAAAACAGTACTAGAAAACATATTTGTCGACAAAGTTTTATACATGCTAGCCAGGGTAAAAGAAAGAAAAATGCAAACAATGAAACTGAAGTTGAAATGGGTCGCCCCTGGCGTAATGGTTTAGTCGCCGATTTGTAACTTCTCTGACTGCTTAGCCTCTGATTGCATGGGTTCGATTCCCGTTCGAGCTAGGGACTGTGAGGAGGTCTTCCTGCTAAAATGTGGTGCGCCTTTGGTTCTACCAAAACATTTGTCTGTGGTTTTCCTCCATCAAACTATCTGGATGTCACTATAATGACCATAATTGGTTGCTGCGATGTTAAAAAATAACAGAAGTCAAAAAAAGGCTTGTTTTGTAGGATTCGAACACGTGATCTCTTGTACAGCAGTTTATAACCTTACCGATCGCGACACTGAGACTCAAGTGCCTGTTTATATGCTTTATATTATACATTTCGACTGGCACAATGTTTGCATACAGCATCCTGTATTATTATTTGGAAACATTAAACTGGCTCTAATGTATATTTGCGTGTTTCTTCAAACGACTAGCAGTTTACAGACTGGTAAAAGAGCCGATCAAGGCCACTATTTCCGTCCCTCTGTTTGTAGAAAGGTTGTAAATTCTCCGAAACTATGTGATTACACCGTCGAAATGTTGTGAGTGCCATTTCAAAATTGTCATGCTATATGCGTACCTGACTTTGACGGGTACCAACAGGCGCTTATCATGTTTTTTTTTAATTATTATCGGAGTCATGCCAGGGGTCAGTCAACTTTGTTTTGGCCACTCTGTTGTGCCATGTACTTCTTGCTTTGAATTGTTTTGTACTTCTTGCACTAATTTTTAATTACATGTACTTAAAAATTGTTCCTGCCCGTAAAAGATAAATTATTTGCCCAGGAATTCTCCTTTTTGTTGCTAGTTTGCTGGGTTTTATCGTCCCACCAACAGTATTTGAGTTATCTGGAGGGACGGTGTCCACTTGAAGCTGATATAGGGCTGTCTTCATTGTGTATGGCATGCCTTGACCACCTGGCATGATACCAGTCCCCAATCACATTATCCTGACACCGGGCCAACCAGTCGTGGAACTACACTTTTATTTGCTTGAGCGTTAGCAAGGGAGCTATGCCACTATCATTTTAATGACTTTGGTATGTCGCGGCCCGGGATCGAACCCGGGGCCTCCCGTTCCAGGAGCCGACGCTCTACCGATTGCGCTACCAGGTCCGCTTTCTTCGCTAGTACCTATCCAAAAGTGTCCATGTTTCATTGTTGTGGATCTTCGTGTGTTTTTTAATATTTCTTTGTTTCATAAAATGTTCTATATTTCTCTAGGTTTTCCTCACACACGAGGTCAACGTTTGGCTGGAGAAATGGCGCTACGTATTCATGCGCGGGCAGGACTACGCCGCTCGAAAAGTGACCAAAGTCGTTAGACGAATAGCTGAAATAAAAAGAGAAGAAAAACGGATAGAGTTAGAAAGGAAGAGACGTGAGGAAGAAGAAAGGAAAAAACAAGCAGCAATTGAAAGGTCTCTCAAGCACTCAATGAAGACTTCGCACCGTGGCAGTCCGGTAAATTATTCGTTTATTACACAAATATTTTATGTTCAAGTCAGTTTATTCTTCTATGCTCTAACTACTGAATGTTATAACCTTAAATTATGCTGTTAATGTAATCGTTATGCAGCTACATGTTATAATTCCATTTCGATATTCTGTAAAGGGATGGTCATCTATGTACTTTTACGTTAAATGTTTGATTTAATTCGAACGCATGTTCATCTTGAAGGTGTTATCCGACAGTTTGCGTACATCTTATAAAAGTAACAATTTATAAATAAGAGCGATTGGGATTCCTGCTAAAATAGACATTGACATCACAGCGGATGATGTGGATGAGCTAAAACATTAGTGGTCAGATGGTTTTCTTGGTTTAAAAATAGCTAACTGTGCAGCGTGGTTCATATAGGAAATACATGTTTGTAATGACGATGGTGGCGTTATGGTTCACTTTTACGACAGGTGTACGACATCAATAAACAGCATTTTACGAGATCTGTTCATAAAACAATGGTTAACTTAGATGTATTATGAAAAGAATCTTGGACCAAACTGTCGGATACAACCTTTAAAGTGTACCACACCTGCTGCCAATTATATAATCAACGAATAAGGTTAACATTTGATTTTTTTCACACCTGGTTACAGTTAACTATATTCGTTACTAGTGGTCGTATTAACGAAGCTATCTGCTTTGTTACTGAATCGAATATATTTTTAATTTTGATTTTACCTTAAAATTGAATTTGCGAAAATACCTCACAATGCAACTTTCTCATGGTCTTCAAGAGCATCCATTCTTACATTTGGTAATAATTTAATCGACCTATGATAAAAGTGGAAACAGTAAAGGTAATGCAAACATTTATACAATAGCTAAATAGCAAATTTAGCAAAACGTATGTAAACTTTAACAACTAGTTAGCAAATAGTAATCACTATTTATACAATGAACTGCTGATTGTTCCATTGTTAAACATGTGTTGTATTATATTTGTATGTGTTGCTTTGCGTTGCATTGTGCGGTGTGGTGCGGTGCGGTGATACATTACGGCACAGCACAGCTTAGCATAGTATAATTGTATAACATTGCATTGCATTGCATTGCATTGTATTGTATTGAATTGTATTGTATTGAATTGTATTGTATTGTATTGCTTCAGACGACTCCTGACCCTGGTGACACCGTCGACCCCTCTGATGGGGACGGAAGTACTGACGGCTCAGGTACCACGACCCCGTCCGAGGGTCCTCTGATCGATGAGGGGCCCAACCTTATTGGCATGAGTGTGGGTAACAGTTTGAAGTTATATCATGCTAAATTCATTACTATGCAAACCACATTCTAATATATATTTTCTAAAAAACACTATTCAGACAAGACATAAAACTACAGATCCCACAGTTTCCAGAGGGCGGGGTTATCTGATCTTGATCTACACTATGTATGTCACTCTTATCAAGTTGTTTCGCGCCGGTTAATAGTGAACGACAAATAATCTTTTGAAGCGTCATCATTATTATTATTATCATTATTATTATTATTATTATTATTATTTGTTCTTGCTTATTTTTTTTTTATTTTTCTTGCTTTCGTGTTATTAAACTTTCATGTGTTCATTTTAGTTGTTCTTGAACTGGCTTTCTTGCGTCACCGACACAATTATGGTCATATTGACGTAATACTATGTATCAATAGAAAATAATTAAACACAAAAAATTCTCTTCTAGGGCATAGGTGATACCTATAGACCCGGGAAAGAACCTCCTCGACCTCCGTCACCCATTCGAAAAAGACCACGTTCGCAAGGCGATATGGAAACTGAGAGGGAAAAGAAAGAGTCTAAAGCGTGAGTATTTTGGGGCTATTCAAAGTCGCAACATTTTATAAATGCATGTTGCATATTTATTTAAAGAGGTCAAGTTTACAACGTAATGTGGAGATGTATACAATATGTATATATTAACACTTTCGCTGCAGAGCCATTTTCCACGCCCCATGCTGGGGAATTTTCTATCAATTTCCTTAAAAAAATGGCATACGTCACTCAATCGCTTATAATTTCGGATATGTAAAACTAAATATCATTAGAAAGGTAATTTAATATGGATTTGGAATAATATAAAATTTAATAATTATCATGTGATATAAAGATGTTATGAACTTTCAAAAATAGAAAACAAGTTGACAATATTTTACATTTTTCTTTGGCATAACACTTCTACACTTGCAAAAATATGAATATTTCTAAGAAAAAACACTGTTAGTTACCGCCAAGTAGTGGGATAACACTGTTCATACGTTTATAGGAAATTAGCAATGCTGTAAACATTAAAAAATAGTAGTAAACAGGACGTTCGGTGTACGTATAAGAGTATTGCTAGTGGTTAGAAATAGACGTACGCTGTACATCAGGCAGCAGTGAAAGAGTTAAGTCTGAATAATAATAGTTTTTTTAATAAAAGTGCTTAATGTATATCACATGGCCCAACATGATCTTTAATTTAAGCGACCTGGACACTGGTAGTCTAGTTTGCATGTTTTAAACTTCAACAAAAAGCGAAACTTTGTTAACGTTTATATATAGACACAATTAAGTGTGGATTAAACCACACTATTGATCGCCTGTTGTTTTTTTTGTGAGCATAAAGGCCATGACTATAGGTTAAGAGAACCAAATGCGTAATAAAAAGTTTCCAAATTACTAAATAACGTAATCTAATATAGTTCTGAGAAAATCCATGGACTTGGTACATTGTCAACACGCACTGGAGCGAATCCGCGTCAACCATACACAGTACAATCGTTGTCCTGATAGTGACAAAAGAAGTTCGTTATGAAAAGAAGTTCCTATGTGCGCCATGCGTCATACGCTTCGGATTGTCCAGACCATTTTAGGGTCAGAAAGTTCAACTTACTATAAGCCATTATACTACGAACAAGAAAGTTTTTACCTTCTTCAGTACTTTTTGATGGGCCGAGGTTTCAAATAATACATTAAATATGAGCCAGGAAGGCAACAAGGAAGAAAGTGCCAATAGTGTAATAATGCAAATGTGTAAAAATGATATGTTTATGTTCGATGCCATGTGCTCAGTTGACTGCACCAGTGAGTCTTGCTACATTGTTTGATTATTTTGTTCCTTAAATCCAACCAGCAAAATGTTTACATTCAAGTGTTACCATGACCATGTAATTATTTTGACGGTTTTTGTTTTACATAACTTAGACTAACTTCAGAATGCGTTAGCCTAAAGCAAGCATATAAATCATCTTTTATAATAACCGACCGCAATAGCTCAGGTGGTAGAGCGTCGGCATGCGGATCTGGAGGTCAAGGTTCAAACCTCGGCCGGGTCAAACCAAAGACTTTAAAGTTAGTAGAAGTGGCTTCCCTTCTAACGCTCGGGGCTGCCTTGTCGGTGTCAGTATAATGGACCGACCGGGTTTAGTCCCTGGGCACCTCATAAGTGCCCCTGTTCTATAATGATAGAAATGTCGCTGCACAGTATCGGCAAAAATGCCGACAAATCCCATCCCTATTATATAATAAGATACATATTTAATTAGTAATTACGCATCTGATTCATTATTTAATTTAAAACTTAAAGAAAGTAAATGAATATGCTTTTTTATAAAGTTAATGCAAAAATCCATACATAAAGGGTATTACTTATTTTTTTTTCTTTTCGGAAAAGAGCAAAGCACAATGCCAGATGTAAATGGTTTGAATTTTGTATCAAATAACCCTTTGTTGGTTGAAAAGACCTTTTGCATATTTGGGCTTTATGGTAGAAGCTGATTCTACTATAATGCCCAAATATGCAAAAGATTTCTTTTACTATATAAGTATTTAAGGATAAGAGATTTCTGAGTCACAAATTATTGACGTTCCAAAATATTGGTGATACCAGGCACTCTAGTTCTTGATTGTTTGCTTTCCGAATTATAGACGCGTTCCGAATTATAGACGCGTCAGGATTATAGATGCGCTCCGGACTATAGATGCTTTCCAAATAGCAGTCGCGTTCCGAATTATAGCCGAGTTACGAATTATAGACGCGTTACGAATTATAGACGCATCGGGATTATGGATGCGTTCTGGATTATAGTTGCATTCCGAATAACAGTCGCGTTTCGAATTATAGACGAGTTACAAATTATAGACGCGTTCAGATTTATAGACGATTTCCGAATTTTCCTAATTATAGACGCGTTCCGAATTATAGATCCATTCCGAATTACAGACGAGTTCCGACTTATGGACGCGTCCCGAAACTTTGGCGAATTATTGTCGCGTTTAAAAGGAATACCTTCCTTCTTTGGTCCAAAAAATTTCAAGCGTTACTATTTTTTTATCGAAAAAAACCCTCCATAAAAATGAAGTTCTTGCTAATGTCACTAATTGCCTTTACAGACGGCTGACTCGAAACCGATGGTAAAACGAATATGTTTCTCCTTTACGTTTTGTTTGGGGTTTTTCCTTTGTGGGAGACGCACTTCTCTTGTAATTAAGATCATATCAAGGTTGCACTTCATCTATTGTCTTTTCCAATATAACGTCCTTTTCTTTATGTTAATTTACCCTTATGAGCTTTTATTTACACAGCTCTAGAGAACATTCCTATTGTGGATCAACTCTGTAAGCGAAGAAAATAATGTAGCAGGCAATATAGGGAACTGTCGACTGTTTGGAAACGTCTTGGTGAAATGTTTTCTAGGAAAAGAGCCGTGTTTTCAGAGTTTTCAGGTTTTCAATGTAGATATAATTATACATGCGTTCGGACATTATGCTCTTTGCGCCATCGTGAATGTTGCACATCTATGATATGTCTTTCCAATGAATGGAAATATAACCAGATTCTTTATATACTATAAAGCAGATTATCTTAATTCGCAATAGTCCGAATGTGCAAATTATTATTATGCGAATAAACCCAGAATTACAGTAATTGCCAAGTACATCAATTTCTTGCCATTTATTGTGATTTTGTTATATTTCCAGTTATTGGGACGTATGTCAGCTTCTTTCTCGAGAGCGAAAATCCCGAGACGTCCACGAGCAACGATATCTTCAAGTGATCAAAGTGGTTACATACATTCTTCTGTTCATTACAATCCTTTGGTGTGCCGTCTGCCAGAAGCTGAGTCTGGTGGTTTTGACGTCATCTGTTTACGACAGGACACAAAACAGGACCAAATCCGATGCCGATGTAAGGAACATTTTGTTGCGTCTGTGTTAGTTTTTAAAACATATCGCAGCCTTGCACGTAATGTAATTATCTAGCGAGTGTTGATGGAGAAAAATTACCCACAGCCACGCATGTATGGTAGTTATCCATATCTAGCAAGCGTTGATGGAGATAAAAAAAAACAGCCACGCACGTATGGTAGTTATCTATATCTAGCAAGCGTTGATGGAGAAAAAAACTACAGTCGCGCATGTATGGCAGTTATCTATATTTAACAAGCGTTGATGAAGAAAAACACATAGCAACGCACGTTTGGCACTTATCTATATTTAGCAAGCGTCGATGGAGACAAACAACTCACAGCCATGCAAGTATGGTAATTATTAAGCAAGCGTTTATGTAAATATGGTTATTATCTAGCTAGCGTTGATGGAGAAAAATAAACCGCTGCCACACAAATATGGTTATTATCTAGCTAGCGTTGATGGAGAAAAATAAACCGCTGCCACACAAATATGGTTATTATCTAGCTAGCGTTGATGGAGAAAAATAAACCGCTGCCACACAAATATGGTTATTATCTAGCTAGCGTTGATGGAGAAAAATAAACCGCTGCCACACAAATATGGTTATTATCTAGCTAGCGTTGATGGAGACAAACAAACCGCTGCCACACAAATATGGTTATTATCTAGCTAGCGTTGATGGAGAAAAATAAACCGCTGCCACACAAATATGGTTATTATCTAGCTAGCGTTGATGGAGAAAAATAAACCGCTGCCACACAAATATGGTTATTATCTAGCTAGCGTTGATGGAGAAAAATAAACCGCTGCCACACAAATATGGTTATTATCTAGCTAGCGTTGATGGAGAAAAATAAACTGCTGCCACACAGGTTTTATTTTAGTTAGTGTTGATGGAGAAAGACCCTTGACAAATATCTAAGAGTCCAACGGCAAACAGCAGATCAACAAGACATTCAAACGTTAAGTTTAAGATCCAAGCAAGACTTGAACCTGCGCGTTGACGATCAAGACTGTTGTAAAATATAAAATAAAAGGATAGAGAGAGCACATTTTCGCATATTAAAAATATTGTTTTTGATTTTTAAGTGATCTATGCTTCATTTCTTATCCATTTTTATATATAATATACTTTGTGTCAATCTATGTGTCACTTCCCTGGGTGTGTATACACACGTCAAACTTACAATATTCATTACTTGTCACATATATCGTTTTTACATCGCTCGAACGTTTCAATATCTAACAATACTGAAATGTTCTTGTACTAACAAATAAACCACCATGTTTTGTGATCATTAATAAGGTTTTCTGTTGTAGAGCCATAAAGTTGAAGCAGCTGCACGACATATTCTTCTGACTTTGGCCATCCTGATCCCCTACATCCTCATTTTCGTTACCAGCATGTTCAAATGGATGTTTGGAAACTTTGTTTTTCCTAGAGCCTCAACTATGGTCTTAGTAAGATTTTAATTAATATGTATTTTGACATTATCTGTTTAACAGTCTGTTAATTGGTTTATCGGGTATGATTTAACTGACAATATTCGTTTTAGAGTTAGCGTGAACCCCTCTTGTTTTCAGAATGTCTTAGCTAGAATAAATCATTTGTATAGTGTCAGATATTTTTTATTCAAAGAATAACTTGTACATAGTATGATTGTATGATCACAGTGAAGTGAAATAAAATTTTAATGATGTTGAGCAATAACTCATTTACACAGTCTATTTTACCTCTACTTTCAGTCCTTCCTGGCCGAGACCATGCACTCGATCGGTTTGTGCATTCTGTGCTTTATGATTTTGCCAGAGACCAGCATTATCCTAGGTCCTATGATTCTAAACGCGGTCGCCATTGTCCCCTCCTTTGCACTGACATGCTGTGCATCATATACAGAGAGGTTCAACAAGGATGGGTCGGTAAAGAGACGAACATTTCTCAACAAAGCCGCTGACATCGCTCTGAACTGCCTGTGCGTTATCATCCAGTGCGGCTTTATTCCATTTATGATTGTCAAGAACTATTTCATCGGAGACAGCACTGTTGACGATGATACAGAAGCCATTGTTTTGATTGTTCTCGCCATGGTGTTTATTTCCTTCTCTTGGTGGGAGAACTTTGTTGATGACAGATTTCTTGGCGCTTTGAATCCTTCGAGCATCTGGCACAAGCTGATTATGAGCGCCAAGTTTGAACTTCATCAGTCTAGACCAATTGTTTCTTTCTTCATGAGCATATGGAAGATTGCCTTAACAATAGTTTTTTCGTACATCTACAAAAGCCAAAGTAAGATATTCTTCGACGTGAATGAAGACGATAATAAAAAGAACATCGATGACGTGACGATGTCAAAAATCTTTGACTGGCTGAGTCAGCAACCTCTAAAAGAGAACGCTGCTATACTAACACTGACATTGTCAGCGTTTGTTGGTCATTACTTCTGTCAGACTGCCTGCAAGCTGAAGCTTCAACGATTCGCGTTTAACCTTTCATTGTTGTTGTCAACTCCGATTGCTGTAGGTATCGCCGTCTGGGATTGCTACTCAAGTAACGATGAAGATAGGAACAGCGGCCCACTGGGTCCCTTTACAAATGAAAATCGCATCTGCTTGGACGACCGGAGAGATTTTTGGTATTACTATGTCGTTGGAATTCTAGTATGGATCTCTCTTTACTGGATTGGGCGCCATATATTCTTTCCTGATATTGAACGATTGGCCAAAGCTGAAAGGTGATTATCACTACTAGTATTTACCATTATGACCTTTAGATTCAAGCAAAATAGAGCCAGGTATTGTACAGAAATGAATCTAAATCCTTTTCTATTCAAACTAATCATTAGTTAAATTACAAAGGAATTTGGCGGATATGGGGGGGTTGGCGAGGGGGTTTGTGTGGGGTGGGGTGGGGTGATGCTTAACTTGTTACAAATGCTTTAATCCGAAGGCAAGTCTTAAGTATGTTCCGCCTTTCTGATAGTCTTGGAACGATTATTATGTAACTGCTGTGTAATCATTTTTTTCACCTCAAAGTACACCATTTCAGACTGTTTCTCAACCCCTTCTACTGTGGTATTTTGTTTGAGCAACACATGGTTCTGAACCGCCGGCGCCACAACAGACGAGTCCATCGAATCATCAAAGAGGAAAAAGAAAGCTTCCGGTTTGTTGTTGAAACTTGTTTCTGTTTATTTGTTCAACTTCTTGTGAACTTTTGTTTATAAAGACCACATTTTGAAGTTTGTTTGAGTCGTGAATAGTTATGTTAAGTTTGTTTTTAGTACAATTTAATTTGGTAATGTAAATGACTCCTAAATAAATCACCACTTTCAACATTTTTGGTGCGTTTCATCATCAATCTTAAAATCGTTTTTTCTCTTAAGAACGGGTTTTCTTCTTGATAGCATTTCAATAATACTTCTGAAATCGCACTCAGAGCGAAATCGCTCTTAAATTATAAGAGCACTTTTGATCGATTTGCTACCAATCGCACTTACGACACTTTGGTGAAACTCGCACACAAAACACACAAGCGCGCACGCACACGCGCGCACCTGCGCACACATACATTTTAAGCTTACACGGAGCTTTCGTCCACGTCTAAGACACTTCATAAGCTGACTGACAATCCCCTGGTGATTAAAACCGTCCAAGGTGGGGCAAAAGATGTTAACTTAGTACTCGCAGGAGATCGTGCTGTTGATAACAGATAGAAAATCTACCCTTTAGCAGTGAAAAGTCCGCAAAAACGAGTTCATCATCGATAAAAGGGCATAGGCATTTTTATTTGATTTTACCATCGTCACACGCAGTCCTTTCAGAGCTTGGATGTCCACCCGATACAACACATCCAAAAGTCGGTTTATAAATAATAATAAAAACACAACAAAAGACAAAACATGGAAGAAAACGTTAGCTTCAAATGTATGTGTAGTTGAATCGTTTTAATGTACTTGTATTTATCTACTTCACTTGATATAAGATATTGAATGTTGTTGTCTATATTTGTTTGCCGATTACGAAAACATTTTTATCTCTATTTCATAGGCTGTCTAGCCGAAACGCGAATGTTGATGTGAACGACAATGAAAATGACTACGAAGATTCTATCAAGGATGATAGCGATGACTCCGACAATGAAAGAATACATGATGTCAAAAGTGACAATTATATTCACCCAAACTTCCGAGACAACGTCCCCATGATTTACGCATGCGCAACAATGTGGCATGAAAATAAGCAAGAGATGATACAGTTAATGAAATCTCTATTCAGGTACTCATTGTATATGACGTATGTATAGATCCCCTTGACCTTCATGGTTGTGGGTTCGTGATCAATATGGTGATAAATAAATGGAGCAATATCAGTAAGTTGTATCAGTTATGTTAAAGGATTGTATTCATTATCTTATTTTTATTCAATGACATGATGGATTTTATGGTTGTTATACAAATAAATACTAATGCAACGAAGTCCAAGGTCGATATCACACTACCCAGGTCCGCAAAACTACATATAGACCACAACATTAGTATTTACTTGTTATATTATATACCTTTTCAATGTGAAGCATGCTACGTGACGCCATGTATGTTTACAATGCGCATGAAAAATTAACACGTCGTGAGAATAGCAAAGGTCAATATTATTTCGCGGAGTAGTTATCACTTTTTTTCGGACTCGCGCGTGCGAAATCTCGACCGATCAAAATGCTTCAAATGCATAAGGTATGTAATATTAATCCATAACATACGTAAACATGTTACAGTACTACAGCCCATAGCTCTTTTCTTATCTGAAGTCATTAGATATATATAATTATATATCTATGACAATGACATTTGACCAATCACATCCCTTAAATGCCATTTGGCCTTTGGTCATTTTAGGGATCTGATTGATCAAATGTGAATGTCAAAAATACTATAATCAATACATTCTTAATTGTCTTAATTTTCTAGAGTACATATAACTTTGAGCATAGGTCTGAGTACATGCTCAGCCTCCACAATTTAAATCAGGTTTTAAAGCGGATCAATCAAATCACTAACTTTTATATGCTCGGATCTAGATGTTTGAGAAAGGGTTTCGCCTTATAAGTTTAAAAATATTGTACCATAAGTTCATAACACTGTTTAATTTAAATCTGTTGTAGAATGGACAGGGACCAGTTTCTGAGACGGGAAGCAGAGCAAATAACAGGAAAAGCTGACAAAGATTTCTATGATTTTGAGGGTAATATATTATGTATTTAAGGCGACACCCACACACCCACACCCATCGCCCCCCCCCCCTCCCACCCCCGCGCGTTATTTGTTTATTTATTTGACATATATACTATTAACACACGTTTTATTTGACATATACTATCTACACACGTTTTATTTGGCATACTATTACACACGTTTTATTTGACATATACTATCTACACACGTTTTATTTGACATAAACTATCTACACACGTTTTATTTGACATATACTGTGTACACACGTTTTATTTGACATATACTATCTACACACATTTTATTTGACATATACTATCTACACACGTTTTATTTGACATATACTATCAACACACGTTTTATTTGACATATACTATCTACACACGTTTTATTTGACATATACTTTCTACACACATTTTATTTAACCTATACTATCTACACACGTTTTATTTGAAATATACTTTCTACACACGTTTTATTTGACATATACTTTCTACACATTCAACATTAATATGCACTTAACAGAGCAGCCCCAGCAAAACGTTCTCTCTCTCTCTCTTTTCTCGTTATAATGTCAGAGAACGTTTGCGCTATAGTTTTTACATAATAATGTCAGCGTACTTTTCCGCTGTATTTTTACATAATAATGTCAGCGTACTTTTTCCGCTGTATTTTTTTACATAATAATGTCAGCGTACTTTTCCGCTATACTTTTGCCATTACATTGTCGGCGTACTTTTCCGCTGTAGTTTTGACATAATAATATCAGCATATTTTCCGCTGTATTTTTGATATTATAGTGTCAGCACATTTTCCGCTGTGTTTTTGACATTAAAATATCATTGTTATTTCCGCTGTTTTTTTCGATATTATAATGTCAGCGTATTTTTCTGTATAAGTATATGATTGACATTATAATATCAGCGTATACACTCATTTGTCCTCTGCATGCATTAGCCTTAACAATATAATCGCCCAGTTCTTTTTGCATTAAAATATCAGCGCAAGTTTCAATGATATTTATGAAAATGACGTTGTGTTATCAGTAAATAACAGTTTTATATGGTACTATCAGCGCACGTTTCCAATGTAGTTACAAATTTTATATTGTAATATCAGCGCACAATTCCTCTACATAAAGTTTATATGCTACTGTCAGCGCGGTGTTTCATAATATATGTCCTTATTTTATCAAATTGTTATTTCTATACCATAAAACATACAGTTGTATGAAAACAAACACCTTATAACAGACATAATAACATTGTTTTTGATACATAGAACATGCATATACATTAATGATGGATAAGCCATTTTACAGCATTACCACATTTACAAAATATGCTCGATATGACGTCCATTTTGTGCAATTACGACGTCAAGTCTGCGTTTGAAATTGTCAATCACATGGCGACATGTTTCTGGTGTATTTTTGCCCATTTCTCGTTTAATTGCACGTTTGAGTTCATCTGTAGACTGGGTTGAGGGTGTGTACACACGCTCTTTTAGGTGTCCCCACAGGAAGAAGTCCAGAGGGTTGAGATCGGGGGAGTGTGGTGGCCATTCATTTGCAGTACGATACGAAATGAATCTGTCTCCGAATTTCGAATTCAACCACTGAATAACATCTCCTGCAGTGTGTGGTGTTGCACCGTCTTGCTGAAGCCACACTCGGTCCATCTCGAACATTTTCCTCTTCAGAGTTGGCAAAAATCGTTTCTTAAGTTAAGTCAGGCAGCGATCCTTGTTGACAGTTGTAACATGACCATCATCATCTTCAAAGAAGAACGGCCCAATTATTCCGTGCACGATTAAAGCTGCCCAAGCGGTCACCATTTCCCCGTGCAGAGGTTTCTCAATGTAGAATTCGGGCCTCTCGGTGCCCCAAAATCTGCAATTCTGTTTGTTGACCTCAGCATTCAAATAAAAAGGAGCTTCGTCTGAAAACCACAGCTCATTAACAATGGCAATGCGGGAGTTCATCCAATGGGCGAATGCAAGTCTGCTTGAAATGTCATTTTCTTTAAGATGTTGCATGATGGATATCTTGTATGGAGTCAGGTGTAAATCATATTTAAGCATCCTGTAGACACTTGACATACTTGCCGAGTTAGTAATGTCACCGAGAACTCTTTGTACAGACCATTGTGGTGTATCGCTTATCGCTGTCTTCACTTCTTTAATGGCGTCATCTGTTCTGGCTGATCGTGGTCGACCCGAGTTGCTGTGCCGTCTGTCCTCAACTGATCCTGATTCTTCAAATCTTTTAACTAGTCGCTGTACTGCTTTTGTATTAAGTTTATCAAGCTCTGGAAATTTTCTTTCCATCGTGTTTACTTCTTTTTTTAGCGATTTAGTTTGATAATACAATTTAACAATTTCACAGCTGTGTTCTTTTGATGGTGCCATGACTTGAACAGTGCGGCAGGAAATGACGTCATTTATGACATCGTGACGTCAACATTTTCCCGTACTTTATATAAGTTTTAAAAAGTATGTCATTTGTCTTTAAAATGATATATGATTTATTACCATTGATAACCGTACATAACAAATATGATAATTTCTTATAAGGACAGGTATTATGAAACACCCTAGCGCCTCAATAGATAGTTTCCATGTGATGTTATTGGCACTGATAAGACAGCCATCTTTTAAGGCAGAAGCCGAATTCTGGAAAAAAATGTGCTTTAAGAAACTCACCACTGTGTTTTATTTTTAAGTCTATTTTACTGAATTTTATTCTCAAATTGAACAGCTATTTTAACGTATTTTAATTAGCAAAACTATATTTTGATAGATTAAAAGGTAAAAAAAACTACGACCAAAAAAGATACACTGTTCATATTGCATTCTAAAAATATGAATTTCAAGAGCTTTCCAGTGGTGTATAGTTTTTAATTTTTTGGTCCACAAATGAAGAAATTACAAGAAAATAAAACTTACTCTTCTATCCAATTCATCTGAAAATCCTTTGAAGTTGCCATCAAAGATGGCTGCCAAGATAAGGTATCTTTACTAATGCGGAAACTATCTATATAAACTTTACATACAATTAGCATATAAATCCTGTATGCATTTGTCTTATGATGCCAAGGCACAATTCCTCTCTATAAAATTAATCTTTTAATTTCAGCTCACATTTTCTTTGACGATTGTATGGAAGAGAGTGATGATGGAGAATTTGTACCAAACCAGTTTGTCAGACTTCTCATGTCCGTAGTAGACCAGGCTGCCAGGTATTGTCACCCATTTATCGCCCTCATTAATATTATTTTGCACAAGATATGTTTCGCCTGAATTTGTGAATGACTTAGCAACAGGATGTGGCATCATGCGACGATCTTCACATGTTATCAAATTAAAGACACTATTTTACATTCAAATATATATTTTTGACCATAAATATCAGATGTCGGGTATCGTACTTTGGGATCAAGCTTTGCGACATGCTTTCACATTAAAAAATATAAAAATATACACTTTTTATGTTATTAACCTCTAGTTTTTATCTAATCATTACAATTTGTTATATATACAAATTGTAGTTCTGATCCGGCTCATTTATTTATTGCACTTTTTTATTATTTTCTTACAATTTGATTTATTTTCAGCTCTATCTACGGCAAACAAATGCAACTCAAACCACCTGTTAAAGTCCCCAGCCCCTATGGTGGTCAGCTGATATTTACCCTGCCCGGCAACAACTTTATGTTCGTTCATCTGAAGGACAAAAACAAGATACGACACAGGAAAAGATGGTCTCAGGTCAGACTCTCTCAGAGTTATTGAGATTCTTTGTTCTTTCTTAATTACAAATGATCAAAATTTGTTTGCTAAACATATAGTAAAATTGATGCATAAATATAAACCCCGCTAAAGTTTTATCACTATTACGAACAGAAGCCCAACCGAGTTTGGAATTTGTTGATATATAAATCAATCAACCCCATACTCAACATACATTTACAAACCCAGCTGAAATGGTTAAATGAAATTAATAAATCAGCAGATGTTTACAAGCCCAATTAATATCAGCACACCCATTAATTTCAACAAACTTTTAAAAACACATCCAGCTTATAACAACACACCAACTTATAACAACTAATAAAACACAGCCAACTTATAAAAACACACCAAACTTATAACAACACACCCAAATTATAACAACACACCCAACTTATAAAAACACATTCAACTCACCCAATTTATAGAACACACTCAACTTATAACAACACACCCAATTAATAAAACACACCCAGCTGATGTTGACACACCCATCTGATATTAACACCACAAACTTATAAAAACACACACAACGTATAACAACACATCCAACCTATAATAACACACCCAACTTATACAATTGCGCCCATTTTATAAAACACACACAAACTTATAAAACGCGCCCAACTTATAAAATCACGCGAAAGTTATAAAAACACGCCCAACTTATAAAAACGCACCTAACTTATAACAACACACCCAACATATAAAAACACACCCAACTTATACAATCGCGCCCAACTTATAAAAAACACACACAACTTATAAAACGCGCCCAACTTATAAATACGCGCCCAACTTATAAAACACGCGAAAGTTATAAAAACACGACCAACTTATAAAAACGCACCCAACTTAAAACAACACACCTAACTTATAAAAACACAATCCAATGATATTTACACACAGCTGATAAAACACATCCAACTGATATGGATAAACCTATCTGATATTGACACATCTAGCTGATATAAACACTCCCAACTGATATTAAATCACCCAACTGATACTAACACACTCAGCTGATACTAATTTACCAAACTGATACTAACTCACCAAGCTGATACTAACTAAACCAGCTGATACCGACTTTCCCAGATGATACTAACTCAACCTGCTGATACTAAATAACCCAGCTAATACTGACTCACCCAGATAATACTAACTCAACCAGCTGATACTAACTCAACCAGCTAATACTAACTCACCCAGCCGATACTAATTTACCCAGCTGATACTGACTCACCCAGCTGATACTAACTCAACCAGCTAATACCAACTCACCAAGCTGATACTAATTTACCCAGCTAATACTAACTCACCCAGCTGATACTAATTTACCCAGCTGATAATGACTCATCCAAATGATACAGACTCACCCAGATCTAATATGGCACTAGACAATATAAATACACATCCACGTTACTTGTCAGTTCAAACCTATTTATTTATAGTCTATTGAGAAACAAGTTCTTTCAACGTTTATTATTTCTCGACAGCTACTACCTGGGTAGAACCAGTACCTAGGTACTGAGTACCTGAAGCAATGTACGGTAAACAGTCTTGCTCACGGACTAACGTCACGTGGTCTGGTTCAGGGTTCAAACTCAGAACCCTCCGATCCAGAGTCCAACATCTTAACCAATAGGCCACGGATGCCCACTGTTGCTTTGTTTCAGTTATGGTAGATGCATAAGATTGTTCTTTAAAGAGAACAAAGGTTTATAGACAACAAGAATACCAACAAATAAGGCATGGTGTTATCATGTTATAAAGTACGAAACGCAAACATTCGCAAAGAAACATAAGCCCATGGGTAAATAGCAATACTTATTTAGCTTAAAGGTACAGAAACTGATAAAATATTTGTACAAAGTTCTCTTACACGGAGAATCAAAGCAGCTGATATTTTACAGACTTATTGACAATTAAGCAGTTAATTCAATTAATACCAAATTAATACTCAATAAATATTCAATTGATATTTACAGGTAATGTACATGTACTACCTCCTCGGGTTCCGAATCGTGCGGATGTGTTCGCAGACGGTTGAGAACGCAATGAACACCGGGATGATCAACAACCTTGTTGGCTGGGGTAATAAAATTCCGAGGGATGGCGCCAGTCGCAGCCATATCTTCCAGGTCTTCGACGAACAAGTTATCCGCAAAGTATGAATCCATCATTTCGACTATTCCTTATTGTTTATAAGGACAGTATTTTATTGAGTTTTGCTTTAATTTTCTTATTTAAAAATGTTGACACAATCTTGTTGAGTAAACATCATCCCAAATGACAGCAACAGCTGAAGTCAAATTTTCAAGACCCTCGTCTATCAGATCGTCAGCAGAGCATTATCCATCAGCATGTTTATTTGAACATAATAGTATTGTTACTGTTCGTTTTCATTTAGCAAATTGGGCAAAAAATAACGTGAATCGAGGCAGGCCTACTTCTGACCATAGATAGTAACAATGTGGCAAATGCAAAGAAACGTAAATATTTATATATTGTCAGAAAGCATCGCAGTTGAAAGGTCCTCTGCCTGATGTTCGCTTGTGTTACTGCGATTTGCGTATTGAGGGAGCTTATATTGGATGACGATTACAACATTAACCCTTTTAAATAATCGTCATCATGTGTCAATTGTAGCTCAAACTTGAATGCTCGCATACAGTGCCCATTCATTTTACATTATGCGACAAATTCTTCACTAATGTAATTTTCCACACAGACGCAGGTAAACTCTTATGAGATCTTCTTATGATGGAGATAGTTGATGCCCTTCCTATGATGGAGATATTTGATGCCCGTCGAGGTGTGCACCCTTTGAAATTATCCGCTCAGTCATATGCAGACTAGATCAGAACGAAGAATTTGATACTGTTTTACAGAAATCCAATGTCTATTTAAGTAATTCCAAAAAATGCCATGGTGCTATGAGTATAGCAACTTATAATAACATTGGAAAAACAAAACACAAGGGTATTCAACGTATACCGTTTTAATTGATCAAATAAAAATATCTATAATTGTTTATTTAAAATGAGCATTTTTTTATCATTCCATGATTTACACTTTTAATTGTTACAATTAGACAGTACATTAAAGGTGGTATCTTACAGTCTGGACCAAATTTCCTTTTCTCAAATCACAAAATAATTATTATATGAAAAGTTCCTAAAAAATGCTGCTCGTTGATGTCCTGGGTCTGTGAGAGCAGTCAAGCATAAATCACCACTCATCATTGCAAACATGTATTTCCTATCTGAGCCACGCTGTAGAGATAGCTATTGTTAGACTTAGAAAACCACGCGACCCCTTTTGAAATCACGTTATGAAGTCATCCTGGTTATCTACTCTGACGTGGATATCTATTTTTAGCAGAGACTACCATCGAGCTTTTAATACAGTTGAAAAGAATGCACAGAGAGATTTCTTTTTCCGCGATTAGTTCTGTCTAACAATTCAGTAAGTGTTCAAAATCGTATGTATTAAGACTTAAGTATAAATGTATACAAAACATATGCCAAAATTCGCCAAATCAGTGGTTCGATATTGTTATATGAATTTGATATGGGCAAATTGTCAGATACCACTTTTAGGTACTTTTATCCTAAATCTTGTTTTCACATTACAGGCTGACAATACGTTCCTACTCGCCTTGGATGGGGATGTCGATTTCACACCGGGAGCTGTTAGACTCTTGCTAGATCGGATGAGAAAGAGTGACAGAGTTGGGGCTGCATGTGGCCGTATTCATCCTATTGGCACAGGTAGGTGGCGTCTTCAGACGCGTATCTCGGATGTTTTTAAAGTTACGCACAAGTACAAGGGAAATAACATCAGAAGTAATACTTTTCAATATATTCGGTTCTTTTCTAAAGAATAAAGGGTAAAGTGCGGACATGCGAGGAACTTAACCCAAAATATGAACGACTAAAGTCCTGTCGTGTATAAGTTTAATCATTTTAAACCTTTTCAACTGAATTGGTGTGGTAATAAGATTTCATAACATAGAAACTACGGAAACAAAATATATTATTCCTAACCCGGATAAGGTATAGACTTGCTCAGTGTTTTTGGTACATTTAGATTTTCGATTTTTCAAATGGAGCTTACTCACGTGCGTCAAATGCGTAATGGCAGAAACGTCATTTATGACTGCATGTCTAACGCAACATAATCACTTGAACTTCTGGTTTGAATAAATTACCGTATTACTGTTAACATTTAAAGCATTTCAACATTTATACTTGTTTCTGTACAAGCACTACTTTTTCCCAGGTCTTACGACTGACTACGTGAAGTCAAGGCCATGCAGGGTCAAACCTTCGTTCTTCCGAAATTCAATTGTTTCATACATTGTGAATGTTTACATATAAAAGAGCAAACCCAATTAGTTATCTCTTGGAACTGCCAGTCAGCAATTATTGAATGTAAGACATATGATTTTATATCCCCTGATTTCTTGATTACAGGCCCTGTAGTGTGGTTCCAGAAATTTGAGTACGCCATTGCCCATTGGCTTCAGAAAGCCACGGAACATGTCCTCGGTTGTGTCCTTTGTAGTCCCGGATGTTTCTCTATGTTTAGAGGTTCAGCTCTGATGGACGACAATGTTATGAGAAAGTACACTATCCTTCCAACGGAGGCTGCCCATCACCTTATGTACGATCAAGGTAAGAATTGAAAAAAATAACGCGAAGCCGGGCTAGGTAGGGTATTTTCAGGGTGGGAGAGGGGTGGGGGCTGTGGGCTTCTGTCATAAGTGTTAGGGCCTTAGTGACGCAACATATTTATCAATGAACTTTATCACAGAACTTTAAAATCTTAGGTAGAATGTTATGTTAAACAATGTAATCTGCCCAGAAATGAAAAATACTATGAAAGTTTACGTATTTTATCACTTTCCTTATACCGTTTTATTTAGGTGAAGACAGATGGCTTTGTACACTCCTCCTTCAGCAGGGATATCGTGTGGACTATGCTGCCGGTTCTGACGCCTTTACCTACGCGCCGGAAGGATTTGCCGAATTCTTCAACCAGCGACGACGTTGGATGCCTTCCACTGTTGCCAACATCGTTGACCTGCTTAGTGACTATAAGAACACTGTCTATGTAAACTCAAACATCAGCATGCTCTACATATTCTATCAGGGAGCGCTTCTAGTGTCAACTATTGTAGGACCGGCAACCGTACTCATGATGATCGCAGGTGCCAACCTTGTGGTGTTTGGTGTAAACCTCTGGTATGCCTATCTCATTGCCCTGCTTCCGGCCTTCTTTTATTTTGGACTATGTTTTTTTGTGAAGACAAAATGGCAGATCATGGTAGCAGAGATAATGACAGGGTTTTACGCATTTATCATGATGATTGTGCTTGTTGGAACAATTGTGCAAGCTGCAAAAGAGAGTCCATTTCATCCAAGTGTGATTTTTCTGGCAGTGTTGGTACTCATGTTTGGATTTGCGGCCGCCCTTCATCCTAAAGAATGGAGCTGCGTAATCTTCGGTGCACTGTATTTCCTCTTAGTGCCAACTGGCTTCCTTCTTCTTATATTTTACAGCCTTGTCAACCTGCATGTTGTTTCATGGGGAACCAGAGAAGTTGCCAAAAAGAAAACACAAGCGGAATTAGAAGAAGAAAAACGAAAAGCTGAAGAAAAGAAACGAAAGAAAGAGAGGGGCTTCCTGGGTCGCTTTTTACCAGAGAATCCATTTAAGGACATAAAAGAGATTATTAGTAAACTTATTGACACGAAAGGCTCGTCAGTTCAAAAGGACGATGCAGAATCTACAAAACTCCTTAAAGAAATCAACGAAGGTATAAAAGCCATTGTAGAAAACCAGAACAAAACTCGAGACAAAGGAAATGTTTCTTTCCAGCATGAGGCGGAAGTGTTGCAAACACCTAAGGAACGACCAGTTTCTGGATCTGACCAAAAGATGAAGGGTATACTTAAGGATACACATAGCGATGAGAAGAAGGCCCACATCGGCATCTCTGACAGCGTAAAGGTTATCAATGACAACACAGAAGAAGTGATCTATGACAAAGTCAAGATAAAGCGGGATGAGCTTCTAAATCCAGCATGGACAGAATGCAAAAGTCTTGGAAAAGGAAAGATTATCCCAATGCTTGGGGAGGAACTCGAGTTCTGGAAAAGCTTTATTGGCAAGTAAGTAAAATATAGACAGTTTATCCATTCTTGGTACCTTTTCTTACAAATCGACACTGTGCGATGTAGCAACTGTAACAGAAACTCTGAATTTTAAAGTTTTTATGCAGTAGTTGTGTCAGGAAAATGACTTTTGAAATTAGTTTCAAGGATAATTTTCCACTGCATAATTTTGACATAAAACCTATAATAATAATAATAATAATAATAATACCTTAAAAAGGTAAGTCTAGAGCTTCGAGTCGGACAGTAATTATTTGGGATCATTAATATTCATTTAAATCTATAAATCTGAAAGTATTTTTTTAAGATGATATCTAATACATAAAGCAGAGTTATACTGTACGTGTTGTTGCTGTTTTTGTTTTGTTTTCCATAAACAATTTCTTAGAAAAGGATTTTAAAGATTGTTTTGCAATTCAAAAATAGTTCTCACTGTAAAATTGAGTAATGTATCTTAATTGCAATTGACAATAGATATAAAGTGCGTGTATCTTGATTACTGTTACTTTAGTTATTTTAAAGAATACGATTAATTTCAAAAGATGTGTCTTTTGAAAAAGAACAAGCGTATAAGTACAAACGATAAAAAGACAATGTTAATGTGTTTAAGAAAATGACAATTACGTTGAAATGACTGATGTAGTAAATTAAGAAGTACTTACAAAATACTTTATAAATGCGTACAATTTAGAAACGCACATTTCCTATCATTACCAGATACCTGGCTCCACTAACTTTAACGGAAAGAGAGAAGAAGGAAACACAAAAGTCTCTTATTGACCTTCGAAACAACGTCTGCCTAGGTATGGCAATGATAAACCTCTTGTGGATAGCCATCAACTTCATGTTTCAACTGACCAGCCCAACCAAGATCCCCATCGCACTGAATGTAGGTCTTTATTATTATTATTATTATTATTATTATTATTATTATTATTATTATTATTTTATTATTATTATTTTATTATTATTTTATTATAATTATTATTATTATTACCATATATTAAGGTGCCTTTATCACAGAGTGCTCAAAGGCACCTAACAAAATATAAAATTGTAACTAAAACATTGACAAGGAATAAAACATGTGTAGCAATTGCCATTGACAGATAAAACATTTAGAATATAAAAGAAATTAGTGCAAATGAGCCTAATAAAGAGGTGTGTTTTCAGAGCACTCTTAAAGCTTGTCAATGTTGAAAGGGTCCTGATGTTAACAGGAAGGCTGTACAATAGCCTCGGGGCAGCAGAATAAAAGGATCGCTCCCGTAGTCGTGACTTGGTCCTAGGTGTGACAAGGAGTCGTTGATTGCCGGAGAAGTCTGCTCGGTTAATAGATATTAAGCATTTCTGATATGAAGGTTTTTTACATAACTCTTCCAAAAATTCAAGTAAGAAAAAAATGGTGTTTTATATGCTGTAAACTTTGAGTTACCATGACATATGTTTAATAGTCGTTCTGAGAAGGCAAACATAATCATTGCTTTGGTAAAAAGGTCCTAAACAAATCAGCTAAAACAAATTAGGTAGAAAAATGTGATACTTTAACGTGGAAATGTGACTGTAGCATGCTTAAGATACAAAGTTTCAAAAGTAACATGTAAAACTGTATAAATGTACAATCGTCTATTTCTTTTATGCAAGAAACGTCAATCATGTTGGGTCTTTAAATCTGGAAATGGAGCGACTTTAAAACGAATTTTCAAAAAGCATTTTTATTTACAGACAATAACAGCAGCGACAAATCCGGAAGAAGCGAATTTGGAAGAAAATCTTTCTAGTGCGGAATTGAAAAATGAACCTGCTGATAACAAGGTCCAAGTGGACGCACTAGGACTCATGTTTATCGTTTTTTACCTCGTCATCCTCATCCTGCAGTTCTTTGGGATGATCATCCATCGATGGGGTACTTTCTTACATCTGGTCTCAGTCACGAAGCTACGCAATCCATTTCACAAGGTAGTGTATTGTGTTCATTGTTCAGATGTTCAGTCGCACTACTGGCGTTTGTGCTTTTTTTTAAACAAACGTGTTGAACTGTATAAAATGTTTCCATTTAAATCACACGCTTGCTAAAATTCCGTCCTCAATGTGTTTTATTGTATTGTTGTTTACCGTTTTACGTTACACCTTCAAATTCAGATTCATTTTCTATATTTATATTATGTCAGGTTCAAATGCAAAGGAAAAGTTTGATGGCTTTAAGCTCGGTGTTACACATCCCATTTCACGCTGTTTCGAACAAACCAATGAAATTGTGATAAGTCGACTGATAGCTTAAACTATAGCAAAGTTACTTTATGATGTGTCTTTAGGGTATTAGATGTGTAATCGTGACTAAATAGAATCCTGACAAAAGATACGTCACATAATTCAGAATTGTATTCTGGCTTATTTTCCAAATTTTAACAACTTTTTACCTCAGCTAAATTGAGTTTCGCGATTTTTTATGTACTAGGTCGGCGTCCTCAAATCCGACCTTTAAATAATCTCATACATGTCAACATTTGACGAATAAAAAATAAAGAATACACAGTAATGTCATTTGCTTTCTATATTTTTATTTAAGTATACCATTCTAGATAAAAAAAATACTCCAAAAACATGTGAAAAACACACTTCTTTATTTCTTTGCTTTAATTTTGCTTTTTTTTTTGACGAATCGTTCTCGCTGACCGCGATTCCTTGTCACTCTTTTGGAGTAAAGAAATTGACGCGATTTCATTGGATAAAATTGGAAAACTAAAATCGGGTGAATTTATTCTCGGAAGGCCGAGTGTTGACGCAGATGATCGAACATGTTACATCGTAAAACGCTAAATGCCGACATTACACGAATATTCATGAGATTAATTACACATCTCATACCTTAAATCTTGGTTTGTTTTGACTTTAGTTACAAAACATGCGTAAAAAGAACTCCAAGGACGCGAAGAAGAACGAAGTCCCAAACAATGAAGAAGCCATTCGGATTGTCGAAGAAATCCTTGAGATTCCAGCACCTGACTACCCGTCGTCGGAAGACGACGACGACGACGACGACGAGCAGAGGGAGATTCAAGAAGAAATTAGAAATCTTCAGACTACAGGCACAAGGTAATAGCAAATGAGAACCTTCATGTAGCTTTCTTACTGTTTTTTTTTTGTTCTGCTTATTGTCTACTGTGAGTGAAGATCTCATATTAATTTCTTTTAAAGCTCAATTCATTAAAATCTTAATATGCCTCTTACGTGCTTATATTGTTGGAAGCAGAAATTCTTATCATTAGTGAATGATCATTCTTGTATTATTTTTAAAAGCTAGCATCTATTTTGAAATCATTAAAATTGTGCGGAATGTCGATACAAGTATCAACACTCTCTCATTCCGATTGTTAAAAGCGACCCAAACGGAATTACATGTACAGTTTTCATTGAAGCATTGTTATGTTAATGAAATTCAAGATAATAACTCGGCATGTTTATGTTACATGAAAACTTCAAAACAATGGTCGTTTGACACTGCTTAAAAAAACACGAGAGATGACGTTATTGAAGCTGCAAATTTCGCTGTGTTTAAACTTTATGTTCATCCTAAATGACATTTGTCTTATCGCTGTAAGATGCAATCCATAATAAGGGAAACTACAAATAAGAAGTTTAATTTTAAACCCTTTGCCCACAAATTTCTCGGTTTATAATCCGATAGGCTCGCTAAGATGGATTCTTACTTATCACTTAAGCTTTATATCTATCTCAGGATAAAAGCTATGGATGGAAACTTGATCGGTGCCTCCACTAGGCAACTGGACAGTTCTAGGAGAGCCTTTCGCACCGAGAATTCTCTCAGCAAGTCCTTGCTGCGTACCTCACGTATAATTCGTGATGGTCAAAACCTGGGCAACTGGACAAAGGCGCCTGAGCGAGAGAAGCTTAATGAAGAGTTTCAGCAGAATTATCGACAGCGAAAGGATTCCAAATATAAGGACAGACAGTTGCCACCGATCACGAGACGTCAAAAGCGCCTGAACCTTGGCCCCGGTCGATCAGCCTTGTCGCAGAAGCTTCAATTGAGCAGGTTTTGTTTGTGTTTGTTTGTCTATTAAGTATATCATCCCACCAACAGTTTTTCAGTTATCTGGAGACGGTTTCCACTTGAACCAGATATAGTGCTGCCTTTACTGTGTATAGCATGTTCCAATCAACTGGCATTATCCTGACACCGGGCCAACTAGTCGTGGAACTACCCTTATATTTGCTTGAGCATTAGCAAGGGAGATAAATCATTACCATTTTAGTGGCTTTGGTGTGTTGGGCCTGGAATTGAACCCGGGGCTTCCCGTACCTGGAGCCGATGCCCCATCGATTGCGCTGCCAGGTCCGGTTGAAGATATTCTTCTCAGACTTCTACTACCATTGGTTTTCGAAGAGGTCTGTTGTTGTGGAGTTTTCTGTACTAAGAATATATGTTATCTGGACACCATTCTATGTAGCATGCAACATCATATATCCGTAAACATGTTTCAACTTTAAGCATTACTAGTGGTGGCTTTACTGCGTTCATTTTTTATTAAATTTGGTGGATGTTGTAGATGACTGGCGTATTCATTAATAGAACGGAGGATAAGTTCGCTGGAAATCGAAAGAAACATATTATATTCAAATTAACATTGTGGTAAAACAGAATTATCAATTACTGTCTTCGAATAATCTTAGAAAGTCTTGGTGGTAAGGTAAACAGAAGACTCTGTTGTCTTTTTTTAATTGAAAGAACTGTACCAGTTTTCTCCATAGTGGGTAGGTATTCTCATACTTTGTATGCAAACAGTCTCTTGTTATTATACCTCAGCGATCTGGGAATGATATGCTGTTGGAGTTGTTCCACCACCCATGATTCACTCCTTCCATCCACCCGCCCACCTTATTATCCGGATCCGTACGGAAGAAGTGCCTTAGCCCGCTTTGTTATTTTTTTTTAAATAAGATATTGTAAAAAAGGTTTGATAATAAATTTCTAAAAACTTCACGGGACCACAGTCATCATACGTGTTAAGTTGTCTTGGAAATTTGGTCATGAAAGGTAGATGAACCCCTGTAGGGTTGTGAGGCATTAATCCAGGGACAAGGTCAAGGCGACTTTGAAAGTGTTTTTATACAGTTCTTAAGAATACACGAGGCCATTATACTAAAATTTGGTAGGGGGAGTTGACGTGATAAGGAGATGGGCATAATGGTTTTTGGTCGGTAGAACAAATTTTAAGGTACAGTAAAAAAGAACCTTCGACATACTTTTGTTTCCGATTCATAGCGGGAGAACGTATGCGTTACGGTTATCAAATTGTTTAGGGACTTTAAGCATGGCAAGTAGATGACCTTTTATAATTTGTAATTCTTAATACAACATATCTGAATAGGGTCTGCAACTTCATTAGCACACAGTAGTTGCCAGAAAATTAATTTGTTCTTGGGTAATATCAATTGCGTTGCTTGTGATTTATTTGGATATTTTCTCATCCATGCTGAATCGCCATTTTTAATTTCTCTTGTTCTTATCGTATTTCACACAACAAAGTGGTGCGCCTGTGGCCGAGCAGTTATAGTCGTTGACTTATAACTCCTCAGCCCCTCACGGCGTGGGTTCGAGTCCCGGTCGGGGTGAGATCTTGCATGTGGGAACGTGTTCCATCTAAACCTGCGGCGCGCCGGTGGTTCTACACAGGCTGGGGTCTTCCTTCGCCAACAATTTACTGGACATCGCCAATATGACCACAATTGTGTCGGTGTATCAAACAACAAACAAATAATCAACATGATTGTTTGTGCGCGTTGAGGACTGAATCTTGCTCATTAATTTAGCAAGTAAGAATAACATAGTAATTCTACCCCCACCCCAAAACCAACCCCCACGGAAGTAACAAAATTTGGTCGAATCCCATAAGACGATCATTTCCGATGTATGCGCATGCGCATGCATCACTTCATTTTTTGCATTTAAGATTCTGAAGGGATGTTAATATGATTTATTTTTATTATTTTTATAACGTAGACGAGACAATGACGATCAGCGTCTTATTGAAGACAGCAGCGATGAAGACATATATGAAGTCATAAGGCCACCGAAGGGTAAGTTTTTACTATTTCCAAGAACATGTTAATGTGGATAGTTTTTAATGATTTTGGGACTAAAAGTGAAAGTGTTATTAATGTCAAGTTTACCGGAAGGTTTAAAAACTAATTTGTTCGTGTGTGTGTTGTTGTTTTTTGTGTGTGGGTGTTTTTGTTGTTGTTGTTGTTTTTCTTGTTTTTGTTAGATATTGTGCGAGTACTAAGAATGTATGACAATTATCTTCTGGAACAATGATGTTATATTATTGTTTTGTTTGATTGTTCACTTCTTTGGTAGAACCACTGCTCAAGTAGTATCGGTTTATAGTAATGTGTAGTTAACAGAACATATTTGCATTTCTATTATCTTGGCGACCGGCCTATAGTACAAAAAATATTTTGCCATACAATCTAAAAGTTGCATTACAACCAGCTAATCATATATTCACACCGTGTAATAAAAACATTAATGACTAGCCTCCCCTGAATAATCTCTAAATGTAAGTAGGTCATTTCATTTGTTTTACTCGGGTTTGATGCTTATGCTCTATGGGGTGTATGTTGACCTTTCTGCGTTTCCTGTGATACCCAGGTTAACCATCATCAACAAACACTTCCATTTTCTTATTTTAAATAACATCTCTCTGTAAGTATTAAAATGGGACTTATATTAATGCAAAAGTAAGAAATTTCACTGCTTGTAATTGCAATATCTACAAAAGAACAGGCGATAAAGTCCAATAATTCAAAATGAGAAGGACGTTACTACTGTTTGGAATACCTCGGATATTAACTAACAAGGGAGACAATTCTCATTTCACCAATGTATCCCCATTATACACAAATAACTTACACACCATCTAAGGTCAACATGGTTCCAATAAAACAATATGATTAAAACTATACATGTCAATACAATATCTTACTTAATTATTAAATGGTTCATGTTGTCCTTTGATCTCAAACATCTTATTTAAGATTATTTATTGTGATCTTCATTTTCCGATTTCGTTACATCTATAAAAAAATCAAGACTGCTAACATACCAATTCAAAATATAACTTCCACTTCATATGAATAAACTTAGGGTAAATGAAAAATGCATGATATCCATCCTCTAAACTTAAACAGTTATTGCTTGGTACACATTGCACAAAATCTAATTTTCCTTTGAATTATTTTGTGTAAAAGATCTACATTGATAGAAAGGAATATCTATAGAAATGTACTTTACTGGATTAAAATTTGACTTCACATATTTTGCTCAATGGCTAACGTGTCGTGTTCGGTTTCGGGCCGGAACACAGAATGGCTCGATTGTAATTCGAAAGTTTGAATGACCTAAACACATATTGTATTTTGTTGTTGTTTTTTGTTGTTGTTATTGTCGTTATTGTTGTTGTTGTTGATGATGATGATGATGATGATGATGATGATGATGATGATGATGATGATGATGATGGTGTTTATGATGACGATGATGTTGTTGTTGCTGAGGATGGTGATGATGATGATGTTGACGATGATGATGATGATGATGATGATGATGATGATGATGATGATGATGTTGATGATGATGATGATGATGATGATGATGATGATGATGATGATGATAACGATGATGATGATGATGATGATGATGATGATGATGATGATGATGGTGATGATGTTGTTGTTCATGATGATGACGATGACGATGATAATGATGATGATGATGATGATGATGATGATGATGATGATGATGATGATGATGATAAAGAGGGTGATTATGATGATGATGATGATGTCGTTGTTGATGTGATGATGATGATGATTATGATGATGATGATGGTGATGATGATGAATTTTTGTCGTTTTCATGTTTTCAAATCGCAGTTTTCAAGGCTGTACATTATTTCAATTCAAGGTACTCTTGGTCGGCAGTTTGGTCGGAAGTTGAGAGTGATGATGAAAAGCGTCCATTTTGAAGATGATAGAAGATCTAGAGGGGCTTCTCGAGGAGGCAGATCTCAGACTCGTTCTAACCATTACAGCGTAATTTATTCTTGAATCCTGTTTCAATAAATCTTAACATATTTGTTTAAAGATTGTATCCGACAATTTGGAACAAAGATGCTTTTCCCAAATAATCAAATCAGTCATTGTTACCTGAAAGGTCTTGCAAAATGCAGTTTATTGATGCCCTTAAATCTTTGTGAATAACGAAGCATAAATCTACATTCATCACTGCAAACAGGTATTTCCTATCTAAGCTTTGCAGCAGAGATATCTATTTATAAACTAAGAAAACCACGTGACAACTTACTTTTAAGAACGAGTTATAACGTCACCCGTGTAGCCCGCTATGAAGTCGTGAAGTCCGCTATGAAGTCGATATCTTTTTTAGCAGACCACTATCGGTCTTATTTATGGATTTGGAAAGAAGGAATATTTAGGCGCAATATATATAAGCTTACAATATAGTTATTGCTAAAATCTTATTTACTTAGACTAAAGTTTGAGTTTATGCAGAATTTGTGTCTTAATTCCCCAAAACATGTGGGGGAATGCATTTTGTGTAGGTAAACTGTCGAATATCACCTTTGATGTCGAGTTGACAACAAAATAGTTCACCTCAAGATTAATTACAATCGGAACACCTCAGATAATTCATGAATCATCTCTCGGATATATGTTGGTAGTTGGATCACCGCGGCCATTTCCCTGAATGGGACTGCTTTTGTGACAGACGTCAAAACAAAGATGGCAGCTCGGATGACAGCTCACTACAGTATGAAGCCTGTAAAACTTTTATTTGTGGCGGCTTCAATTTTAAATCATCCAGGTTTAATTTACCAACCGCAGCAAACACACAGCTGTCTAACGATGCTATTGTTCATGTTATGTGCGAACTACTTTTTAGGCATATTCTTCTTCCGACTTCCGGCAAACAAAACGATCGTGATTTCAATACCGAGGGATGATTGTCCTGAGGACGGAATTACCCGAGGAGTTCCGATTGGATTAATTATTCCGGACTGCCTTAAGCCAGTACTCATTGTTATTTCTCTGCCTTCCGCAATCCGTTGTAAAAAGTTTTGCCAGTTGACATCTTGGGGCTCGACTCTGTTTCGATTTTCTGATCCGAAATACTTATCTTCATATTAATCCCTGCATGCTTAGATTTGTGTCGTGGTTATCATATATTTTATATTTTTAATTAAAATGTTCACTGACGCTTCACTTTACCAGTATAAAGTAACATAAATGTTGTGTTAAAAGAATGGTGATGCTTTTATCTTAACTGCCTAAATAGTGTTATTTTTTTAAAGCTAACTTATTAGTTATTTATCACAAATATTGCTCAAATGTAATTTTAGCTTGTGAAATTGATGTTATTTTTTCTGATTTCTGTTTACAGATGAATGAGACGCCATTTTTACATTGAGACAAGTCAAACAACTCGAACAGACATCTGTGCTTAGCCATCTGTGATAAGTTATTTGAACCTTCGTGGACTATTCACCGTTGTTTATAAATGTATTATACATGTAGTGTACACAAAATTGTATGCCGTTACCAAAACAACAATAATAAAAGAAGCAAGAGTTACTTCTCGCTACTTTCCGGTACAATCCCCCAAACCCCGCCTTCTTTTGGCATATGACGGAAACTGCCGATGTGATTAAATATGCCCCCGTGACATCTAACATGCGGACCTTGTGATGTGATTGCACATTTAAAGCTGGGCTATAAATGAAGTTTGTGTGTAGGCCTACATTTTTACCGTGTGTAATTTGTTTTATAAATATACACAATGCTGTGTCTAACGAAAATTGCTTATATGTGTTGACTGTTATCTGCTTATTACACAAATTCTTTGTAGCTAAATATGTGAGATTGTACAGATATCAGGCTGTATTAAATACAGACCAGATGGGGTTTTAAAGTGTTTTAAGTGTATCTCGACTGCAATTTGAAAATTTTAAATCATTAAATATATTACCTCTATATAAACTCTTTGAATATACAAGTACTGTTTTTGCTAATTACCAAAATCCTGACACGTTTGTACAAAGTAGGGAAAAACACACCAAAGGACCCAAAGTGGTGCAAAAACTGTCAAATGTCTAAAAATTAAGCAAAGTTATATAAATGAATGAGCGATAATAGTTAAATACACACTTGTTTTGCATAAAAATACAATCACATTGTTTCTTTTGTGTAGTTTTGTTTGGTTGCGGTTATTGGATCCTTTATATACACATCAAATGTATTTGTAATCATTTTACTTACCTATTGTATATATTTCTGACATGTTATTTAAATCATTATTGTAAGTTATTGACATGTTGTTTAAATCGTAAATGTAAATTATTTACATGTTGTTTAAATCATAATTGTAAATTATTAACATGCACAGTTTTATTTTAAAAAGCTCAATTGAAATACAGTGTAAATGTATGTTTGTTGTTGAGGTATTTTTCTCTTTTTTCGAATATGTCATTATCAGTTAGTTCACTTTTTGTATTTGTATAACTAATGCTTTAATAATGTTATTTTGTCTTTAAATATTGTAGTTACTGTGTGTTCAAAAAGGTGTGTTAATTGTAATTATACTGTGCATGAATTAAGATTTAGAACATTTTTATTTACTTGAATATTAATTGGTAGTAACACACGCACAAGAATGCAAGATTTGTTAGCAAAATGTTTGCATCAGCGGGGTTTCTTCTTACGGGATATTCATTCTAAACAGTCTTTTTTAAAGTAAAATTGTACAACACAAAGACAGCATATTACTAAAATTTATCACTTTACATATTGGTTGAAAAATGGTGGAAAATGGTGTGTTTGCTACTGTTAAGTTTCTGTGTTTTAAATTATTTTCTTGTCTTGTTTATTCATGACACACTTTATCCATCTGTCTGGAAGTCATTGTATCATTTATAATATGCACTTTTTGACAGAGTATTTTTAAAACTAACAATGTGTTAAAGGTGATATTCGACAGTGTGGACAAAAAGTTTTCTCAAATAACTAAAAAACTCATTGTTATCTGAAGAGTTCCTGCAAAATGATGCTTATTGAAAGCCTATATCAGTATGAAAAGGGAAACATTAACCCCCATTCCTCAATGCAAACAGGTATTTCCTATCTGAGCCACGCTGCAGAGATCGCTATTTTTAACTAAATAAACCACGTGACAACTCACTTTTGAGGTAGCGTTATATCGTCATCGAGGTAATCCGCTATGACGTCGATAACTATTTCTAGAAGAGGTCAGTATCGAGCTTATTTATAGGTTTCGAATGAATGAACTTTTAGAGTGTTTTATTGCGATTGCTACTGTCTAGCAATATAGGTAGTGTTCAAAACGGTCTTTGCTTACACTAAAGTATAATTTATGCAGAAATTATTCCCAAATTCCCCAAAGCATTGGTAAGGTATTGGTACATAAATTTGATATAGGTAAATTGTCGGATACCAACTTTAAAGCATGGCATACCTTATTTTAGGATAAAAATATTCGCTAACAAAAATGTATTGGTGTAGGATTAATAACAAGTACTATGTATCGAAGGAATTCGTGTGTGTGCTTCCTTGTGTCTACTTATCTATATCAAAGTCCACGGTGTATATGCTCACACACACACACACTGACACAAATACACACACACACACACACACACACACACACACACACACACACACACACACACACACACACACACACACACAAAATAAAAAAAAATACACACACACACACAATATTTTGTTTGTTGCAGTTGTTGTTGTTTTAACGGACATGTAACGACATTTTATTGAAATAAAATGATTCTTATTATAAAATCTGTCGTCATATTGATCCTGTAGAATGATGCTGGTGATAATTAAAAAAAACGAAACATTTTGATTTTCGAAACTAATTTAATGGATTTAATCAATGCAGATATACATATATATATATATATATATATATATATATATATATATATATATATATATATATATATATATATATATATATATATATATATATATATATATATATATATATATACGAAAAATGACACATATACATGGACATGTCAAAAGTCAAAAATATGATACAGAATTATTATTTGAATAAAACAGGGGATATAGATCTCTAAAGGATGAACATTGTAGTATATGAATAAATACTTGAAAAAGTTGTGAAAACTGTTTACTAAAAGTGTAGAACTTTGATAAACAAAGATTTAGATACATAAAAACGTTTAAAATATTGAAAAGCAACAAAAATAGCATCCTAAAAGATTTTGAGTAAGAAAAGAACAAAATATCAGCATTACAAAACAAATTTTCATTAAAAATTCTGTCATGATTTTAAAATGGCGACTGGAAAGGAAATATCGATATTTTATGTGAACAACTGTTTTAAACTTTATATTATTCGTGTTGTTGTTTTAATATTACTTTTCTCTACGCAATCTACTTTCCGCTATGTTTATGTTAAAGTATAGATATAATTAAAGCTTACGTGATACTTATGCTTATATTAGTGCTTACCTAAACAGTGTTTAGGCTAAAAGGGTTAAATTATTCATACCTTCATGGACAATCATTATCGATACAAAGCAATTATATCGAACGAAAGACTTACCAAAACAATCGGCACTGACATTTTTGGTACCGATTTTATTTCAAAATTAGAAGCGCTGGTCGAAGAGAGTCAAAATCATAACAGGTTATGTTGAAAGTTAACAGTGTGACAGCCGAGATGTAAAATAAACACTGCAAAAAATCCAAATATATCAAGTCGCAGTTGCACGGTGGTACAGAAATAGACAGCTACAAAATAGACCAAATCCAATTACAGTAAGCAGTTTTGTTTCTATTACATGTTGTTCTTTCCTTTTTTTCTTCATTTTTTCTTGCTATCTTGTTTAGCTTCTACAGTTATCGACAACACGTTTTCTAGTGTTGTTTGAATGAAATGTAATAAATTATTTTATGGAGAAGGTTAATGTAATGCGATCGCATTTTATTGCTTTAAAGATAAGTTAAGAGCGCCACGCCGCATCTTTTTTTTCTGGCCGTTTTTCACTAAGAGTTTAAGAATTATCTACATGTAGATAATACATGACCATTGTGTTGCATGATCTTTACGTAGCACCATTTCCAAATTGATAAGACATTCAAATGCAACACAATAGCATATGAGACTAAACATGTATTTTATTACATTGTAACTGAGAAAAAATATGAGCCTTTGTCTTAAAAAAATCTTCATTATTACATCTTATTTTTAGTAAAAAATGGCGCTCATTCGGAAATATACTTAAAGCTTTTAAAGGTGGTATCCGACAGTTTGCCTATATAAAATAAATGTAACAACATCTTACCATTGCTTTGGGGAATTTAGTCATTAATTCCGCATATACTCATACTTTAGTATAATTAAAGATGGTTTTGAATACTGCCTACATTGTTAGACTGTAAAAATCGGGATCTCTAAAAGTTCATTCATTTCAAATCTATATATAAGCACGATAGCGATCTTTGCTAAAAATAGTCACCGACGGATTACCCGGATGACGATTTAACGTCATCTCAAAAGGGAGTTTTCACGTGGTTTTCCTATTTAAAAATAACTATCTCTGCAGCGTGACTTAGATAGGAAATACCTGTTTGCAATGGGGAATGTGGATTTATGTTTCACTGTTAACACTGATCTAGGTCATTTAGCAAGATCTTTTCAGGTAACTATGACTTATTTGATTATATGAGAAAAAATATTTTGGTCCAAATTGTCGGATACCACCTTTAATGTGATTGCGAAGAAATCGATTTATTAAATACGACCATTTTCTGTGAGCGACATCGATCAATAGCAATAGTTTGCATTGTTTTATTACGAAAGCTACCTTACGCACGTCCCGTCTATTATGTAACCAAATTGGCTATAGTTTGTTTCAGTTTGGGCAATATCGCTGCGCACAGAACAAACAGATGCACTACTTAAATAAAAGACACCTATAGAATCTGACAATGGGAAACTGAAACAAGCACACGGTTAAAAGAATCGCTGAGGCTACACAAGTAGATTAATTAGAGGGCTGAATTGTGATTATATTTTACTTGAAAATTAAACAAAACAAAAATGTCTTATTTGACCTTTGTCGCCATCTTTAAAACAAAAGAATGGCCATCACAGAATGGTTCGACCGGAGGAACAAGATGGCGTCATTCTGGAAGTCCGTTTGATCAATGTTTAGTTTAACTAAGGATACCATGGTTGGTGATCAAAGGCGCTCTGCGAAAATACACGAAGGAAAATGTCGAGGACATTTCGATAGTATGCCTACTTATTAAGCTAATGCCACGCAGATTTGCAAACTTGGCAGAGAAACAGCAAGTATATGAAAGAAAAAAATATCTAAATAAAGTATAACGCATTCTTTCAAAGGGCATACCGTTTGTGTAGACTCTAAATGATCATAAATTATTATTTAATTAAGATATTCGTCTAAAAACACAATTATTTTCAAAGTTATCTCTTTATACCGGAAATATTCCGCCTAGGCGCAGACACGCATGCATACAGTTCCGCACGAATGCACGTGCGCACTTTTTTCTTCTATACGCTTAAACATGGGAGCCCATCGCAAACCAAAATATGCAGTAACCATTCGTGTTTGTTTACATCAAATCTTTGTATCGCTGGTTTCATTTTTGCTATTAAATCTTATCGAAATGTAGCATTGATGATGTCTACTTGTCTAGAAAAGCTTATAATGCCCTTGCACGCAATCATTGTGTAAAACTGTCATCTTACGACGCATTTGTAAATAAAAATGGGCAGAGTAAATTCATAACAAAAACACCAAAAATTCACAAAGTGTCCTTGCTACCTGGCTAAAGCTTATCCCAGAAGTCTTTATGCTTCTCTGTATGCTTGGTTGACATGCGCGCGCGGAAGTTGAAATCTGTCCGTTCGTACGGCGTATGGTTTAGGTGGCTCGAAAGCGTTCTTTGGGCCATGTCGGCGGTTGATGATGATACAGGCTAAGACAATAACGGCGATGAAGAGGATGACGACGACGGCCCCGAGAACCCAGATGACGGCCATAATTTCCCCTTGCGATAGACAGTCCATCACGCCCGGCTCCGTGGAAGAACCTATATAAAAATGTATTTAGTTATTTGTTTTAGTAGACTGGGAAACAATTTCTTTCAACAAATAATAATCTCCCTCGACTTCCATTTTCGGTAAAACCAGTACTCAGGTACGTGGTTTAACGCACAGTGTATGGTCTTGCCCAATGACTGAAATCCCATGATTTCTCTGGGGTTCAACTCGGGACCCACCGATACGGAGTCTAGTACCATAATCACATCACATAAAACGTACACAGATATTTTCAACTTTAAATCGTTGACTAGTGTGACGTCAATATGTGATCGTGTTATGCCGAAAAGAACTTGTAAAAGGCATGTCAAACTGGTTCATCATATTAAAGCACTACCAAACCTTCCTAAGAAAAAGCCTAGAAGTTACTGCAGCGGAAAGACGTGTGTAGTTGCCAAAAAGATTAAAGCTATCATGTGAAGTCATGTGACGTCGGAGTGGAAGCAGGTATAGTCTGTGTAAAACCAAGTGAAATAATTGTGTAGTAATTCATTTTTGTTGTCATGTTTGTCGTTCTCTTACTACTGTTACATGCATAGTCGTCAATTAAACACATATCTTTGGAGATTCGTGTTATAGAAAACCAGTCCAATTCTTACCAGCCTGGCCGTTGGGATTATATTCACGTGGTCCATTGACTCGGATCACGGCAGAGAACGTCTTCTCTTCAACACCATTGTCCCCGGCCGCTCTCTTTTTTCTCCCCCCATCAGTCGTCGGTGCCAGCGTTGTCGGCGCATCCGTCGGCGCATCCGTCGGCTCTGGTGCGTCGGGTGTATTTCTGACTAAGTCACAATCATCCGGCTTTTGAAGAAGAAAAAGAAAGGTTGGTAGTATATACAACGTGGTCTTCGTGTAACAAAAATTATGTTGCGGTAACATTAGTCATTGTGGAGGTAACATTAGCTACTGTGGATTTAATTAACATTAGCTACTCTGGAGGTAACATTAGCTAATCTGGAGATAACATTAGCTAATCTGGAGATAACATTAGCTACTGTGGAGGTAACATTAGCTACTGTGCAGGTAACATTAGCTAATCTGGAGATAACGTTAGCTACCGGGGAGGTAACATTAGCTACAGGGGAGGTAACATTAGCTACAGTGGAGGTAACATAAGCTATTGTGGAGGTAACATTAGCTACAGTGGAGGTAACATAAGCTATTGTGGAGGTAGCATTAGCTACTTTGGAGGTAACATTAGCTACTGTGGAGGTAACTTTAGCTACTGTGGAGGTAACATTAGCTATTGTGGAGGTAACATTAGCTACAGGGGAGGTAACATTAGCTACTCTGGAGGTAACATTAGCTACAGGGGAGGTAACATTAGCTACTGTGGAGGTAACATTAGCTATTGTGGAGGTAACATTAGCTACAGGGGAGGCAACATTAGCTACAGGGGAGGTAACATTAGCTATTGTGGAGGTAGCATTAGCTACTTTGGAGGTAACATTAGCTACAGGGGAGGTAACATTAGCTAAAGGGGAGGTAACATTAGCTATTGTGGAGGTAGCATTAGCTACTGTGGAGGTAACATTAGCTACAAGGGAGGTAACATTAGCTGCAGGGGAGGTAACATTAGCTATTGTGGAGGTAACATTAGCTACACTGGAGATAGCATTAGCTACTGTGAAGATAACATTAGCTACTGTGGAGGTAACATTATCTACACTGGAGGTAACATTAGCTACTCTGGAGGTAACATTAGCTACTGTGAAGATAACATTAGCTACACTGGAAGTAACATTAGCTACTGTGGAGGTAACATTAGCTACACTGGAGATAGCATTAGCTACTGTGAAGATAACATTAGCTACTGTGGAGGTAACACAAGCTGCTTATGAGGTAACATTAGCTACGGTAGCGGTAACATTAGCTACTGCAGAGGTTACATAAGCTACTAAGGAGATAACATTAGCTACTGTAACGGTAACATCAGCTAGTGTGGCGGTAACATTAGGTACTGTGGCGGTTGCGTTACTTATTGTGACGGTAACATAAGCTACTGAAGCGGTAACATTAGCAACTGAAGCGGTAAGATAAGCTTATGTAGTGGTAACATTACCTACTGTGACGGTTAGATAAGCTACTGTAGCGGTAACATAAGCTACTGTGGCGGTAAGATAAGCTACTGTAGCGGTAACATTAGCTACTGTGATGGTAAGATAAACTACTGTAGCGGTAACATAAGCTACTGTGACGGTTAGATAAGCTACTGTACCGGTAATATTAGCTACTGTGATAGTAAGATAAACTACTGTAGCGGTAAGATAAGCTACTGTGACGGTAACATAAGCTACTGTAGCGGTAAGATAAGCTTATGTAGTGGTAACATTATCTACTGTGACGGTTAGATAAGCTACTGTAGCGGTAACATTAGCTACTGTGATTGTAAGATAAGCTACTGTAGCGGTAACAGTAGCTACTGTGATAGTAAGATAAACTACTGTAGCGGTAACATAAGCTACTGTGACGGTAACATAAGCTACTGTGGCGGTAGGATAAGCTACTGTGGCGGTTTTATAAGCTACTGTAGCGGTAACATTAGCTACTGTGATAGTAAGATAAGCTACTGTAGCGGTAACATAAGCTACTGTAGCGGTAACATTAGCTACTGTGATAGTAAGATAAGCTGCTGTGACGGTAACATAAGCTACTGTGACGGTAACATAAGATACTCTAGCGGTAACATAAGCTATTGTGGCGGTTAAATAAGCTACTGTAGTGGTAACAAAGGCTACTGCGATAGTAAGATAAGCTACTGTAGCAGTAACATAAGCTACTGTGGCGGTAGGATAAGCTACTGTGGCGGTTTTATAAGCTATTGTAGCGGTAACATTAGCTACTGTGATAGTAAGGTAAGCTACTGTAGCAGTAGCATAAGCTACTGTGACGGTAACATAAGCTACTGTAGCGGTAACATTAGCTACTGTGATAGTAAGATAAGCTGCTGTGACGGTAACATAAGCTACTGTAGCGGTAACATTAGCTACTGTGACGGTAACATAAGCTACTGTAGCGGTAACATTAGCTACTGCGGCGGTAAGATAAGCTACTGTAGAGGTAACATTAGCTACTGTGGATTAAAGATAAGCTACTGTAGAGGTAACACTAGCTGCTGAAGCGGTAAGATAAGCTACTGTAGAGGTAACATTAGCTACTGTGGCGGTTATATAAGCTACTGTGGAGGTAAGATAAGCTACTGTAGAGGTAACATTAGCTGCTGAAGCGGTAAGATAAGCTACTGTAGTAGTAACATAAGATACTATGCGGTAACTTTAGCTACTGTGGCGGTAACGTTAGCTAATTACGGAGGCAATATTACGTATTACTGGGATAGTGGCATTTATAACGATTGTGCTTACTTTTACGACTGTTGTGGTAACATTAATTAAAGAGGCATTAAAATTTCCTATTAATGTAGTGGCATTTATTAAAGTACATTTAGTAAAATGTACTACTGTGGTGGAAACTTTAATTACAGTGGCGGTAACATTTACTTCCGTGCCGGTACTATTTACTACTGTGGTGGTAACATTTATAACGGTGGCAGTAATATTTACTCCTCTGACGGAAACATTTACTACTGATGTGGCAACTTCAATGACAGTGGTAGTAATATTTACTCCTGTGACGGTTACATTTACTGCTGTGGTGGTAATATTAATTACAGTGGCGGTATCATTTACTCCTGTGACAGAACCATTTACTACTGTGGTGGTAATATTAAATGCGGTGGCAGTTATATTTACTCCTGTGACGGTTACATTTACTACTGTGGTGGTAATATTAATTACAGTGGCGGTAACATTTACTCCTGTGACCGTACCATTTACTACTGTGGTGGTAAAATTAAATGCGGTGGCAGTTATATTTACTCCTGTGACGGAACTATTTACTACTGTGGAGTTAATATTAATTACAGTGGCAGTAACATTTACTCCTCTGACGGAACCATTTACTTCTGTGGTTTTAATATTAATTACGGTGGCAGTAACATTTACTCCTGTGACGGTACCATTTACTACTGTGATGGTAACATTAATAACGATGGCAGTAATATTTACTCCTGTGACGGAACTATTTACTACTGTGGTTGTAATATAAATTACAGTGTTAATAACATTAATTATTGTGGCGATAACTTTAAAAATATACTAAGCAAAGGTTGTACTTTAACGATATACGAAACTAAATGTTGTTGCTGAAGATATTGCTAGTGTCTGGGGGATTTGAAAAATAATCAGCGAGTGTTGATATAAAATCTGAATGAAAATGTGTTACTAACATTATTAAATATTATTGAGTGTTCAAAGCCAACAGTACTTTGATGTCGCACGTTAATTAAAGCTACAATGTACCACGTTACATCCTGTGACGTCGTCGGGCTTGCAGACTTTCACTGAGCACACAAATCCCAGCATGTCCGAGTCGATGAATTTAAATGCCCAAATATTAATTTTTCTTCCCATTCAACTGCTCGCCGTTAAAGTCCTTCATCTCCACAGTCTGTCCTCTGGCTGAACTTTTACCGGCGTTTGTAGGACATCTATGAACATGGAAACAATATTTTTTAATTTAGCGTGAATTAGAAGTGAAATAAGGGAAACGTGTCTGTAGTTGAATGCAGGCATGAAAAGCTTAGGACAGGGAAAGCCCTTGCTCGAGCGGTCAGCGTCGCGGTTTTAAACTACTTAGCCCCTCATTCGTGGGTTCGATTCCTCATCGGGGCGAGAACTTCTATATAATGAGCTGTCAAGCTTACCAGCGGTGCGTCGGTGGTTTTTCACTTCTTACACGGCTTTTCTTCTGATGTCTTTATCCGCTAATAATAGCTGGGCCTCATTAAAATGGACAAACTTGTTTCCATGCGATGTATTTAAATAATATCAAGAAACATAGCATAAAGTTGTGAGCAATGTTTTCAAAATATTCAAGAAAGTAAATTTAATATAAATTCATAAATTAAATATGTTCTATGTGCGCAAAGTATGTATCTTTACATCATTTCACTCTATAAATTGGTGCAGATATTCATTAGGGATTGTGCTACATAGGTTTGTGAAGTTGGCTGGGAATTGGGAATTGGGTATTGGGTATTCAATATCCAGATACAACCGAATACCCAGCCAGCTAGGAATTGGGTATTCGCGAATTCCTAGATACAACCGAATACCCAGCTAGCTAGGTATTGGGTATTGAATATAGAGCTGCAGTCGTATTCCCAGCTGGCTAGGAATTGGGTATTCGAAATATCAATGCAGAGTTTGAATATCGTGCTAGACCTGAATACCTATCTGGCTGGGAATTGGGTATTCGAAATACATTCTGTAAAGAAACTATTCAAAGCAGATTTGAATATCGAGCTAGACATGAATACCCAGCTGGCTGGGAATTGGGTATTCAAAATATTTTTATTATTTGAACAATTCAACGCAGAGTTTGAATATCGAGCTAGAGCCGAATACCTATCTGGCTGGGAATTGGGTATTCAAAATATTTTCATTAGAGGAACAATTAAACGCAGATTCTGAATATCGAGCTAGACTTGAATACCCAGCTGGCTGGGAGTTCGGTATTCAAAATACTTACTGTAAAAATACTAGTAAACGCAGAGTGTGAATATCGAGCTAGAACTGAATACCCAGCTGGCTGGGAATTGGGGTATTCAACATATTTTTATTAAGAACAATTAACGCAGATTCTGAATATCGAGCTAGACCTGAATACCCAGCTGGCTGGGAATTGGGTATTCGAAATATTTTCTGTCAAAATACTATTAAACGCAGAGTTTGAATATCGACCTAGAGACGAATACCTATCTGGCTGGGAATTGGGTATTCAAAATATTTTTTTAATAGAAAACTTTTTGAGCAGAGTTTGAATATCGACCTAGAGCCGAATACCTATCTGGCTGGGAATTTGGTATTCAAAATACTTTTTTAATAGAAACTTTTTAAGCAGAGTTTGAATATCGAGCTAGACCTGAATACCTTTCTGGCTGGGAATTGGGTATTCAAAAAATTTTCTTAAAGAAAACAATTAAACGCAGATTCTGAATATCGAGCTAGACCTGAATACCGAGCTGGCTGGGAATTGGGTATTCGAAATATTTTCTGTAAAAATACTTTTAAACGCAGAGTTTGAATATCGAGCTAGAGCCGAATACCTACCTGGCTGGGAATTGGGATTCAAAATACTTTTTTAATAGAAACTTTTTAAGCAGAGTTTGAATATCGAGCTAGACCTGAATACCTATCTGGCTGGGAATTGGGTATTCGATTTTTTTTCTTGAAACAATTAACGCAGATTCTGCATATCGAGCTAGACCTGAATACCGAGCTGGCTGGGAATTGGGTATTCGAAATATTTTCTGTAAAATACTTTCAAACGCAGAGTTTGAATATCGAGCTAAAGCCGAATACCTATCTGGCTGGGAATTGGATATTCGAATTTTTTTTTTAATAGAAACTTTTTAAGCAGAGTTTGAATATCGACCTAGAGCCGAATACCTATCTGGCTGGGAATTGGGTATTCAAAATACTTTTTTTAATAGAAACTTTTTAAGCAGAGTTTGAATATCGAGCTAGACCTGAATACCTATCTGGCTGGGAATTGGGTATTCAAAAAAAATTTCTTATAGAAACAATTAAACGCAGATTCTGAATATCGAGCTAGCCCTGAATACCGAGCTGGCTGGGAATTGGGTATTCGAAATATTTTCTGTAAAAATACTTTTAAACGCAGAGTTTGAATATCGAGCTAGAGCCGAATACCTATCTGGCTGGGAATTGGGTATTCAAAATACTTTTTTAATAGAAACCTTTTTAAGCAGAGTTTGAATATCGAGCTAGACCTGAATACCTATCTGGCTGGGAATTGTGTATTCTTTTTTTTCTTGAAACAATTAAACGCAGATTCTGAATATCGAGCTAGACCTGAATACCGAGCTGGCTGGGAATTGGGTATTCGAAATATTTTCTGTAAAAATACTTTTAAACGCAGAGTTTGAATATCGAGCTAGAGCCGAATACCTATCTGGCTGGGAATTGGGTATTCGAATTTTTTTTTTTTTAATAGAAACTTTTTAAGCAGAGTTTGAATATCGACCTAGAGCCGAATACCTATCTGGCTGGGAATTGGGTATTCAAAATACTTTTTTTTAATAGAAACTTTTTAAGCAGAGTTTGAATATCGAGCTAGACCTGAATACCTATCTGGCTGGGAATTGGGTATTCGAAAAAAATTTCTTATAGAAACAATTAAAACGCAGATTCTGAATATCGAGCTAGACCTGAATACCGAGCTGGCTGGGAATTGGGTATTCGAAATATTTCTGTAAAATACTTTTACAACGCAAAGTTTGAATATCGAGCTAGAGCCGAATACCTATCTGGCTGGGAATTGGGTATTCAAAATACTTTTTTAATAGAAACTTTTAAGCAGAGTTTGAATATCGAGCTAGGACCTGAATACCTATCTGGCTGGGAATTGTGTATTCGATTTTTTTTCTTCTGAAACAATTAAACGCAGATTCTGAATATCGAGCTAGACCTGAATACCTATCTGGCTGGGAATTGGGTATTCGAAATATTTTCTGTAAAAATACTTTCAAACGCAGAGTTTGAATATCGAGCTAGAGCGGAATACCTATCTGGCTGGGAATTGGGTACTCGATTTTTTTTTTTTAATAGAAACTTTTAAAGCAGAGTTTGAATATCGACCTAGAGCCGAATACCTATCTGGCTGGGAATTGGGTATTCAAAATACTTTTTTTAATAGAAACTTTTTAAGCAGAGTTTGAATATCGAGCTAGACCTGAATACCTATCTGGCTGGGAATTGGGTATTCGAAAAAAATTTCTTATAGAAACAATTAAACGCAGATTCTGAATATCGAGCTAGACCTGAATACCGAGCTGGCTGGGAATTGGGTATTCGAAATATTTTCTGTAAAAATGCTATTAAACGCAGAGTTTGAATATCGACCTAGAGCCGAATACCTATCTGGCTGGGAATTGGGTATTCAAAATATTTTTTTAAATAGAAACTTTTTAAGCAGATTCTGAATATCGAGCTAGACCTGAATACCGAGCTGGCTGGGAATTGGGTATTCGAAATATTTTCCTGTAAAAATGCTATTAAACGCAGAGTTTGAATATCGTCCTAGAGCCGAATACCTATCTGGCTGGGAATTGGGTATTCAAAATATTTTTTTAATAAAAACTTTTTAAGCAGAGTTTGAATATCGAGCTAGAGCCGAATACCTATCTGGCTGGGAGTTGGGTATTCGAAAATATATTTTTCTTTGAATAGAAACTTTTTCAAGCAGAGTTTGAATATCGAGCTAGACCTGAATACCGAGCTGGCTGGGAATTGGGTATTCGAAATATTTTTATTATAGGATCAAATTAAACACAGACTCTGAATATCGAGCTAGACCTGAATACCTAGCTGGCTGGGAATTGGGTATTCAAAATATTTTATTCTAGGAACAATTGAACGCATATTTGAATATCGAGCTAGACCTGAATACCGAGCTGGCTGGGAATTGGGTATTCGACATATTTTTTAGTATAGAAACTATTCAAGCACAGTGACAATATCGAGCTAGGCCTGAATAACCAGCTGGGAATTAGGTATTCGAAATATTTTTAGTATAGGGACTATTCATCGCCGAGTTTGAATATCGAGCTGGAGCTGGTTACCTAGCTTTGCATAAACATGTTCGTTTTTACCTTTATCTATTTCTCGTATTCAATTTGGAAATTACAAATCTTAAGTCTCACTTATCAGGTCACACATTTTATGTTCGCTGTTCGCTTACATTTTACAAGTTACAAAACTCAAAGTCACAATTCTCAAGTCACAAATTACTAATGTATAAGTTAAGAAACTGACAACCTTCAGACACTAGCTGTCGGTACCACATAAATAAATATAGAACGGAATCATAAATGATTCTTCAAAAGAGATACAATAAAAACAGCCAACGTTATTTGGCATCAAATTAAACGCGTTGTATTTTGCCTAAAGTAGTTATTAATGAATGTTTTATAATTCTGCAAGTAATTTTTACCATTTAAGTCTTTGATTTCTTAAAACTACATTCAATCCAATTTAATATACGTATCGGACTTTTCCAGATAGACATACTAACACATTCGCATTCGGATTTACAGTGCATTGAAATTGAACTACATCAACAGGGGTTACGTGATGTAGTGAACATGCTTTCCCCAGAGTCAGGTGATAATGTAGCACAGTTGCTAGAAACACCTGCCTCAAGAGCAGGTCTTGGGTTCGACCCCCGCCTTCGGTAATAGGATTTTTCCAGCTTTTTAGTGGCGTCAGAATGGGTTCTTCAGAGAACCTTGTGGAGCAGGAAAAGGCTAGGTATGGTAGTTCTGTTGATGCCTGGCTATATATAAGGAAGGTTAAAAGCTCTCTGCTTGTGTAGGGGGCTGTCAGATCTCGACCTGAGAGATAAAATTATGCGAACACTATTTGAACCGATTCATACAGTTTGAGGAAAAAGTAGAGACGTGTAAATATGGACCGACTTTTATTGGTGCATGTCTACAGTACATGTCACGAATGATATATGTATAAGTAGTCATATCTTGATCACCATTTAAGTACCGAATGATATCCCTAAAATTGTATAGCACAAAAATAATACGTGTGTCTGATTCTGTCAGTAAGAAACTCACAACTTGGAAATACAGACGAACGCGGACGAGTTGAAGCTGTACATTCTGTTTGTAGATGGACATTCCCGTGTTAGAAGCGCCCTTTGCGTCCTATTGTCGAACTGGTGTATGCAATGTACATTTTAAATTTGCGCCTCTAGATTAGTAACTTGTAAATTAGATTCAAGAAATGTAAAATGTATTCGTGATTCTCACAGCGATTTGTTAAATTGTATATGCGGGAAATGTGAAATTGTTCAAATGTAATGTTGAAATGTGAACATTTTCATGTGATACTAGTATATAAATTTAGGATGTAATAGATAGCGGTATTTAGCATGCGCGATGTTGCAATCTACAACTGACATTAGATGTAACTAATCCATGTATTGAAAGTTAGAAATAGTAATAAGAATATTGGCGGATATCCTCTTCCGTACATAGTAACCACAAATAGTACAAACTCGCCTTTCTCTCCAACCCAAATACATGCTAAGTCTCCGCACCCTTTGTCTAGCACGCGCGTCTAAGTATGCGCCGGGCGGGACATAAACTAGGGAGATCTAGGCCCTACATTCAGAAGGGTCAGCCCTACACCCATCCCTAATTTGAAAATCGATCACTTACAATCTTATTTTTGAAGGAAATATTTTGTTGCAAACTAATCAAGGAAGATATGGGGGATATGCAGTGTTATCTTTAAAAACTATTTATGGCGATTTGGAACTTTAAGCAACACCAGCCTGACCAGCGCTGTGCTCAAGGTACAACAGACATAAGCACTTTTGTCTTGAGTACACTAACACTAAAAGGAACAACAGGTTTGACCGAAATCTAGGAACTGCTTCAACGACAACATAAATGGAAAGTATCACCTTCATCATCAAATGAAAATCTCTTCAGCCATTCGGTAAACTGTCTATGTCACTCTCAGCAACAATGTTTTAGATGTCTACGGTACAACTTTTTATGTCTTCGTCGGCAAACACCAATTAAAGTATCCGTCGGCAAATTCGTCAATGATCCGTCATAATCAAAAAGTCACTGTCGCCAAAGGTATCACAGAATTATCAATTATTTAATTCATAGTCGGCAACACGTTTCAAGTCTAGGCAAACTGTTGAATTCACTGTCGGCAAAAATTTACATTATCCGTCGGCAATACATTCCGGTTTCCGTCGGCAATACTATTCAATCCACTGTTGGTAAAAAACACATTTTAGTCTTCGTCTGCAAAATTAACACTCCGTCGGCATATTATTGAGGATCTCTAACGGCTGCACCGTCTAACATTCTATTTCCGTCGGAAATAGAGTCTGCATATTCTGCATGCCGATCAAAATACCCACCTAAAATGCTTAATTAAAGTATCCGTCGGCAACATTCGTCAATGATCCGTCATAATCAAAAATGTCACTGTCGCCAAAGGTATCACAGAATTTATCAATTATTTAATTCATAGTCGGCAACACGTTTCAAGTCTAGGCAAACTGTTGAATTCACTGTCGGCAAAATTTTACATTATCCGTCCGGCAATACATTCCGGTTTTCCGTCGGCAATACTATTCATCCACTGTTGGTAAAACACATTTTAGTCTTCGTCTGCAAAATTAACACTCCGTCGGCCATATTATTGAGATCTCTAACGGCTGCACCGTCTATAACATTCTATTTCCGTCGGAAATAGAGTCTGCATTAGTCTGCATGCCGATAAAATACCCACCCTAAAATGCTTAATTAAAGTATCCGTTAGGCAACATTCGTCAATGATCCGTCATAATCAAAAATGTCACTGTCGCCAAAGTGTATCACAGAATTCTATCATTATTTTAATTCATAGTCGGCAACACGTTTTCCAGTCTAGGCAAACTGCTGCTGAATTCACTGTCGGCAAAATCTTTACATTATGCCGTCGGGCCAATACATTTCCGGTTCCGTCGGCACAATACTATTCAATCCACTTTGGTAAAACACATTTTAGTCTTCGTCTGCAAAATTTAAACTCCGTCGGCATATTTATTGCGCTCTCTACGGCCTGCACCCGTCTCTAAACATTCCTAATTTCCGTCGGGAAATAGAGGTTCGCATTATTCTGCAGTGCCGATCAAAATACCCACCTAAAATGACTTTAAATTAATCGCCGGCAAAAATCATTCGGACTCCGTCGGGCCAACAATTCTTATGGATAATAAAACCAATATGACGATAAGTCAACATTTTTTTATGCCGCAATGGCATGGCACTGTGTTTGTCCGTATGTAGCATATGCAAATATTTCGAATACCCAATTCCCAGCCAGATAGGTATTCGGCTCTAGCTCGATATTCAAACTCTGCGTTTAAAAGTATTTTTTACAGAAAATATTTCGAATACCCAATTCCCAGCCAGCTCGGTATTCAGGTCTAGCTCGATATTCAGAATCTGCGTTTAATTGTTTCTATAAGAATTTTTTTTCGAATACCCAATTTCCCAGCCAGATAGGTATTCAGGGTCTAGCTCGATATTCAAACTCTGCTTAAAAGTTTCTATTAAAAAAATATTTTGAATACCCAATTCCCAGCCAGATAGGTATTCGGCTCTAGGTCGATATTCAAACTCTGCTTAAAAAGTTTCTATTAAATTTTTTTTTTCGAATACCCAATTCCCAGCCAGATAGGTATTCGGCTCTAGCTCGATATTCAAACTCTGCGTTTAAAAGTATTTTACAGAAAATATTTCGAATACCCAATTCCCAGCCAGCTCGGTATTCAGGTCTAGCTCGATATTCAGAATCTGCGTTTAATTGTTTCTATAAGAAAAAAAATTTGAATACCCAATTCCCAGCCAGATAGGTATTCAGGTCTAGCTCGATATTCAAACTCTGCTTAAAAAGTTTCTATTAAAAAATGTATTTTGAATACCCAATTCCCAGCCAGCTAGGTATTCGGCTCTAGCTCGATATTCAAACTCTGCGTTTAATAGCATTTTTACAGAAAATATTTCGAATACCCAATTCCCAGCCAGCTCGGTATTCAGGTCTAGCTCGATATTCAGAATCTGCGTTTAATTGTTTCTATAAGAAATTTTTTTTCGAATACCCAAATTCCCAGCCAGATAGGTATTCAGGTCTAGCTCGATATTCAACTCTGCTTTAAAAAGTTTCTATTAAAAAAGTATTTGAATACCCAATTCCCAGCCAGATAGGTATTCGGCTCTAGGTCGATATTCAAACTCGTGCTTAAAACGGTTTTCTATTTAAAAACAAAAAAATTCGAATACCCCAATTCCCAGCCAGATAGGTATTCGGCTCTAGCTCGATATTCAACTCTGCGTTTGAAAGTATTTTTACAGAAAATATTTCGAATACCCAATTCCCAGCCAGCTCGGTATTCAGGTCTAGCTCGATATTCAGAATCTGCGTTTAATGTTTCAAGAAAAAAAATCGAATACCCAATTCCCAGCCAGATAGGTATTCAGGTCTAGCTCGATATTCAAACTCTGCTTAAAAGTTTTCTATTAAAAAAGTATTTGAATACCCAATTCCCAGCCAGATAGGTATTCGACTCTAGGTCGATATTCAAACTCTGCTTAAAAAGTTTCTATTAAATTTTTTCTTTCGAATACCCAATTCCCCAGCCAGATAGGTATTCGGCTCTAGCTCGATATTCAGAATCTGCGTTTAATTGTTTCTATAAGAAATTTTTTTTCGAATACCCAATTCCCAGCCAGATAGGTATTCAGGTCTAGCTCGATATTCCAACTCTGCTTTAAAAAGTTTCTATTAAAAAAAGTATTTTGAATACCCAATTCCCAGCCAGATAGGTATTCGGCTCTAGGTCGATATTCAAACTCTGCTTAAAAAGTTTCTATTAAAAACAAAAAATTCGAATACCCAATTCCCAGCCAGATAGGTATTCGGCTCTAGCTCGATATTCAAACTCTGCGTTTGGAAAGTATTTTTACAGAAAATATTTCGAATACCCAATTCCCAGCCAGCTTCGGTATTCAGGTCTAGCTCGATATTCAAACTCTGCTTAAAAGTTTCTATTAAAAAAGTATTTTGAATACCCAATTCCCAGCCAGATAGGTATTCGACTCTAGGTCGATATTCAAAACTCTGCTTAAAAAGTTTCTATTAAATTTTTTTTTTTCGAATACCCAATTCCCAGCCAGATAGGTATTCGGCTCTAGCTCGATATTCAAACTCTGCGTTTAAAAGTATTTTTACAGAAAATATTTCGAATACCCAATTCCCAGCCAGCTCGGTATTCAGGTCTAGCTCGATATTCAGAATCTGCGTTTAATTGTTTCTATAAGAAAAAAAATTTGAATACCCAATTCCCAGCCAGATAGGTATTCAGGTCTAGCTCGATATTCAAACTCTGCTTAAAAAGTTTCTATTAAAAAAAGTATTTTGAATACCCAATTCCCAGCCAGATAGGTATTCGGCTCTAGCTCGATATTCAAACTCTGCGTTTTAATAGCATTTTTACAGAAAATATTCGAATACCCAATTCCCAGCCAGCTCGGTATCAGGTCTAGCTCGATATTCAGAATCTGCGTTTAATTGTTTCTATAAGAATTTTTTTTAGAATACCCAATTCCCAGCCAGATAGGTATTCAGGTCTAGCTCGATATTCAAACTCTGCTTAAAAAGTTTCTATTAAAAAAAGTATTTTGAATACCCAATTCCCAGCCAGATAGGTATTCGGCTCTAGGTCGATATTCAAACTCTTCTTAAAATGTTTCTATTAAAAACAAAAAATTCGAATACCCCAATTCCCAGCCAGATAGGTATTCGGCTCTAGCTCGATATTCAAACTCTGCGTTTGAAAGTATTTTTTACAGAAAATATTTCGAATACCCAATTCCAGCCAGCTCGGTATCAGGTCTAGCTCGATATTCAGAATCTGCGTTTAATTGTTTCAAGAAAAAAAATCGAATACCCAATTCCCAGCCAGATAGGTATTCAGTTCTAGCTCGATATTCAAACTCTGCTTAAAAAGTTTCTATTAAAAAAGTATTTTGAATACCCAATTCCCAGCCAGATAGGTATTCGACTCTAGGTCGATATTCAAACTCTGCTTAAAAAGTTTCTATTAAAATTTTTTTTTTTCGAATACCCAATTCCCAGCCAGATAGGTATTCGGCTCTAGCTCGATATTCAAACTCTGCGTTTAAAAGTATTTTTACAGAAAATATTTCGAATACCCAATTCCCAGCCAGCTCGGTATTCAGGTCTAGCTCGATATTCAGAATCTGCGTTTAATTGTTTCTATAAGAAAATTTTCGAATACCCAATTCCCAGCCAGATAGGTATTCAGGTCTAGCTCGATATTCAAACTCTGCTTAAAAAGTTTCTATTAAAAAAAAATATTTTGAATACCCAATTCCCAGCCAGAAAGGTATTCGGCTCTAGGTCGATATTCAAACTCTGCGTTTAATAGTATTTTTACAGAAAATATTTCGAATACCCAATTCCCAGCCAGCTGGGTATTCAGGTCTAGCTCGATATTCAGAATCTGCGTTTAATTGTTCTTATAATAAAAATATTTTGAATACCCAATTCCCAGCCAGCTGGGTATTCAGTTCTAGCTCGATATTCACACTCTGCGTTTACTAGTATTTTTACAGTAAGTATTTTGAATACCGAACTCCCAGCCAGCTCGGTATTCAAGTCTAGCTCGATATTCAGAATCTGCGTTTAATTGTTCCTATAATAAAAATATTTTGAATACCCAATTCCCAGCCAGATAGGTATTCGGCTCTAGCTCGATATTCAAACTCTGCGTTGAATTGTTCAAATAATAAAAATATTTTGAATACCCAATTCCCAGCCAGCTGGGTATTCATGTCTAGCTCGATATTCAAATCTGCTTTTGAATAGTTTCTTTACAGAATGTATTTCGAATACCCAATTCCAGCCAGATAGGTATTCAGGTCTAGCACGATATTCAAACTCTGCATTGACATTTCCAATACCCAATTCCTAGCTAGCTGGGAATACGACTGCAGCTCTATATTCATACCCAATACCTAGCTAGCTGGGTATTCGGTTGTATCTAGGAATTCGCGAATACCCAATTCCTAGCTGGCTGGGTATTCGGTTGTATCTGGATATTGAATACCCAATACCCAATTCCCAATTCCCAGCCAACTTCACAAACCTGTGCTACATAAGCATTGCATAGGAGGTCGATTGTTATCACGATTAATGTTACACACCTAATACGAACAGCAATAGATTTGATATATACTATTTATAAAGTATGCTCATAGTCGCATGTCATTTCTGCACAAGAAGACATCTTTATTTTAACACTATAAGCAAACTAAATTAAATCATTAATGTTTATAGATCTACATAAAAGTTTAAAAAAATGTTATCTTTAGATTTATAATTCTTAAACAAATAATAGTTACATTAAGGCACACATACATTTTCTTTATATCATTGACAATCAGCAGGAATGAAACACTATTTTCACATTTCATAAAAGCCATGGTATTAGATCTATAACTTTCTCAAAGGAACACATGTTGGTTTTGTAGTATCAGTAAATAAACTCTGCACAGTCAATACGTTGTGTTTTTTTAACTTTCGTATTGGCTTTTTTATTCGAGAGTAAAATGGACGACTATGTTACTTGAAGACAAACATTACCTTTTTCCTGCATGTATATTGCCATTTTATGCCTTACAAACCATTTACAATCATTAGCAGAATCTGCATGACTAAGGGTTTAAATGTTGACTGGTTCAGCCTTAAATTCGCTATTACAAGCTGAACATACATGTATTAAAATCCTTTTATCTCTTTTAAAGACAAACAACAAATTCAAGTGATTTTTCAAAATTTATAAATTGTCTATGAATGAAAGGGTTAACCTTGTTCTACTGTGCGCACTGTTTTTGGTTAACATTTTCAATATTTCGGTTGATATTAAATTAAAATATTGTTTAACAAGTGTTGTGTATTTTTGAAAAGGATATACAGAAAGATATGTTATTAATTAAGAACTACTTTTCAGAATATTATATGTTGCATTGGAACTTTCAGCGTGACATGCGGAGATCCAGAGTATGTAATGGGGATTTGAAAAGTAGAAATTTATGTTCAAAATAAAGTTTATGGCGTAATTAAATAAAATAGTTGACTTACTACTTGGCGAAATAAAGTCTCTATTACTCCAGAAATTACAAATATGTTCAATATACTCTGCGAGTCTGAGACGACAGTGAAAAACAAGATCGAGGTAAACTAAAAGAAAAGCTTACCCCTTGTCAAACAACTTAAACGTCTTTTGAGCTGCGCCCGCTAACGTGTTGTTTGCCGTGCATGTTTCTACACGTAGGTTGTCATACACTGTATACATAAGCAATACATTTGTAATCATATAATTATGTATAATTTATAATATTTTAAAACAATAGTTGTTTGTTTTGATAAAAAATGTTCGGAAATCATCATTTTGTCAAGTTAGTAAAGATAGGGGAGAGACAGAGGAACAGAGAGAGACAGAGAGAGAGCAACATTGATTATCATCTGCATTTTCGTTAGTATAATATTTACATGCATCTGTGTATGTTTGTTTTAATTTCAGTGATTTTCCCATGCGTGTACTATTGTGTTCATCTGCTAATTTTGTACCAGTTTGTTCATGTGTCTATGCGTGTATCTGTGTGTCCATTTGTCCCTGCGTGTATCATATGTGCCCATTGTGCCTATGTGTGTATCTGTGTATCCATGTGCCCAATACGGTGTATCTATGTGCCCATGTGCCTATGTGTGTATCTGTGTGTCCATGTGACCATTCGTGTATCTATGTGCCCATGTGCCTATGTGTGTATCTGTGTGTCCATGTGCCCAAACATGTATCTGTGGGTCATGTGCCCATAAGTGTATCTATGTGCCCATGTGCCTATGTGGTATCTGTGTGTCCATGTGCCCATACGTGTATCTATGTGCCCATGTGCCTATGTGTGTATCTGTGTGTCCATGTGCCCATTCGTGTATCTATGTGCCCATGTGCCTATGTGTGTATCTGGGTGATAATGTGCCTATGTGTATATACGGGTTGTCCATGTGTCAACGTGTATATCTTGGTGTCCATGTGCCTATTTGTATATCTGGGTGTCCATGTGCCTATGTGTTACATACGGGTATCCATGTGCTATGTGTACATACGGGTGTCCATGTGTCAACGTGTATATCTGGTGTCTATTTGCCTATGTGTATATCTGGTTGTCCATGTGCCTATGTGTACATACGGGTGTCCATGTGCCTATTGTATATCTGGCTGTGTGATTCTGGTTGATCATGTGCCTATGTGTGCATCTGGGTGTCAATGTGCCTATTTGTGTATGTGGCTGTCCATATCTCTACGTGTATATCTGGGTGTCTATGTGCCTATGTGGGTATCTGGGTGTCCATGTGCCTTCGTATGTATCTGTGTGTCCATGTTCCTATGTGTGTACTTGGGTGTCCATGTGCCTATGTGCGTTTCTGGGTGCCTATGTGTGTATTTAAGTGTCCATGTCACTTTGTGTATATCTGGGTGTCCATGTGCCTATGTGTGTATCTGAGTGTGCATGTGGCTAAGCAGGTATCTGGGTGTCCATGTGCCTATGTGTACATGTGTACATCTGGGTGTCCATGTGCCTACGTGTATATCTGGATGTACATGTGCCTACGTGTATATCTGTGTGATCATGTGCCTATGTATGTATTTGGGTGTCAATGTGCCTATGTGTACATGTGTACATCTGGGTGTACATGTGCCTACGTGTATATCTGGGTGTCCATGTGCTACGTGTACATCTGGGTGTCCATGCGTATATGTATATATGGGTGTCTATGTGCGTATGTGTATATCTGAGTGTCAATGTGCCTACTAGTGTATCTGGGTGTCAATTTGTCTATGTGTGTATCTGGGTGCCCATGTGCCTATGTGTATATCTGGGTGTCCATGTGCCTATGTGTATATATGGGTGTACATGTGCCTACGTGTATATCTGGGTGTACATGTGCCTACGTGTTTATCTGTGTGATCATGTGCCTATGTATGTATTTGGGTGTCAATGTGCCTATGTGTACATGTGTACATCTGAGTGCCTATGTGCCTACGTGTATATCTGGGTGTCCATGTGCCTATGTGTATATCTGGGTGTCCATGTGCCTATGTGTATATCTGGGTGTACATGTGCCTATGTGTATATCTGTGTGATCATGTGCCTATGTATGTATTTGGGTGTCAATGTGCCTATGTGTACATCTGGGTGTCCATGTGCCTACGTGTATATATGGGTGTCCATGTGCCTACGTGTATATCTGGGTGTCTATATGCGTATGTGTATATATGGGTGTCTATGTGCGTATGTGTATATCTGAGTGTCAATGTGCCTACGAGTGTATCTGGGTGTCAATTTGCCTATGTGTGTATCTGGGTGCCCATGTGCCTATGTGTATATCTGGGTGTCTATGTGCCTATGTGTATATATGGGTGTCTATGTGCTTATGTGTGTATATGGGTGACCACGTGCCTATGTATATATCTGCTTATCCATGTGAATAAGTGTGTATCTGTGTGCCCATGTACTTATGTGTGTATTTGTGTGCTCATGAGCATATGTGTATATCTGGGTATCAAGTGCATACATATGTATCTGGGCGTTCATTTGCCTATGTATGTATGTATGTTCATGTGCCAATGGGGGTTTTTGCATATGAATATGTTCATGCGTGTTTTTGTTAGTTCGTGTACGTATGCTGTGTTGGTGTGTTGCATGAGCGATTCGTCCGGAATCACTTTAATATCATATTGATTTTTTTTTCTTCGTACAGAAGATCAAATATTTCCTTTTTAATAACAAGTCTTTGCAGTTTGGTTTTTTTTTACAACCCAAGAAAAACTTTTCGTAGCGTGTCTCACAATAAAACTTAAGACATAACGCATTTATTATCATACAATTATGCTTAAACACTTTGACAGGCATATGCGCAAAATTTCATCGGTATTCAAGTTTTGGATTTAAACATTTGGTTCAATCATTGCATTAATAAATGGTGTTTTTACGAACATATTGCGAAAACAAAATACTATCATTTTGTACATATTGTGGCGTGCTGTAAAGACTTCCCGTGAAAAATTCTACGACGCTTCATATGATCAGCTTTCTGATAGATTGTTTCAGGGTACTTTGGTGCTCTGCATCAACCTTTTTTGTGTAAAAATGCCCATAATCATCATCACCACCACCACCATCATCATCATAATCATCATCATCATCATCATCATCATCATCATCATCAATCATCATCGTTATTATAATTATATTATTAATTATTATTATTATTATTATTATTAATATTAATATTATTATTATAATTATTTTTTATTATTATTTCTATTATTATTATTATTATTATTATTATTATAATTATTATTATTATGATTTTTATGTTATATCTTACCAGCCGTGCCTTTGGGATAAACATGCAATACAAATATGTCCCCGATGTAGAGTGGGACATCGGCGATGAGGGGCTGTCCTTCATCGTTAAGCAGATCTACTTGCAGTGGTCTGTATGTGTTGTTCTTATCAATTACCGTAAGGTTACCCCTGAAAACGAATAAAATATACGTGCTATCAGCAATGATCAAAAATCAAATAAAAGCCTTTTATGTCATGTCCTTTATTCTCTTGCAAACTCTGTACTGTTAGACAAAATATTAATTGTCTAAATGAATAGTTTAGTCTAAAGACGGGTTATGTATATATTATCTCCGGTTTGGTATTATTTTTATTTACTTAAGATAAGAAATATATTTATGTCATTTGTTATTGAATAATTTACATACTTAATATTCACATATTTTATGCATCTTTCACACAAATCGGAACTCCTCGGATAATTCCGTCCTCGGGAAAATCATCCCTCGAATGTATCTGGTGCATTGGTATTTACAAAAATCACGATCTTTTTGTTCGCCGGAAGTCGGAAGAAGAATATGCCTAAAATGTAGTTTGCACAAAACATAAACAATGGCGTCGTTTGACAGCTGTGTGTCTGCTGCGCTAGGTAAATTAAAAGTGGACGATTTAAATTTGAAGCCACCACAAATTGAAGTTTTACAGGCATCGTACTGTAGTAAGCTGTCATCCGAGCTGCCATCTTTGTTTTGATGTCTGTGACAAAAGTAGTCTCATTTAGGAAAATGGCAGAGGTGATCCGACTACATCCGAGAGATAATTCGTGAATTTCATCAGAGGTGTTCCGATTGTTTTCACTAATCTGTGTTCCACAAAACATAGTATGTGCATGTTGCAGTCAAGATTTCTCTAACAGTGATAAAAACAACAAAGTACATTACATGAACAGCTACTGCATACCAAATACATACAAACAGGGGAGACTACACGATTCAATTTGAACTCATGTAATTTGAGTAATGCCCCCTCATAACTAGGATAGCGGGTTTATATGGATTTGTTGAGAAACTTGGAATATATTGACTCACTAATTAGAAAGTTAAAAGTTATCCCCATTGTCAAGTGTACTGTATATTGCACATTATGGCGTAAAAAAAAACATCCAATGTTATTCACAGAAAATAAAATCGGCCGTCAAAACTAAGTCGAAAACACACTCATCCATACGCGCAAATCTCTGGAAAGTACAAATCGAATTCAATTCAACTACAACCGCATCTTAGTTACAATGTGGATTTAGTTACTTTCAATACAATCATATGTGCGATCGCATTGGCGAGAAGGAACCTAAGCATAGGAGTTGACATCAACTTACACGTGGTCTGCATGGTAAAGTTTAAAACACGGACACAGTTTTTGCTCCATCTACAGGTACTAGAACGAGCTAAATGCAAACTTTACACACAACACACACACACACACACACACACACACACACACACACACACACACAACACACACCAACACACACACGCAGACAACACAACACAAACACACACACACACACACACACAACAAAAAAAAA
>CM017560.1:37095507-37314027 GCA_007844125.1 Sinonovacula constricta | reverse complement strand
TCGAAAGTAAGTCAACACTGGTCTGGACTCGAAAAAGGGTAACGAAAGGCGGAACCGAAAGGTAACGAAAGCTTGGCTCGAAATGGTGAATTTTGGCTGATGCGACGTGTCTTATATACTCTGTAAAGTCTCATTTCAACGTTATTCTAATCTCAAAAAGGATTTAAATTTTGAAAGCATCTTTTCATTAAAAAGGATGACTTGGCACATTATAAACATGATTTATTAGTTCGACGTGACATTTTTGCTGCACACTCATCGTTATAAAACATTTTTTAAGACTCGCATTAAAATATTAGTTTATTTAAAATATTAACAAAAAGCTATTTATTGCAATAGTTACGTATTTATCATTACATTATTTCTCCATTAATGTCTAACGCTTTTACGTTTTTAGTGCATTAAAATGTAGATGAGTGTCATTCAATCACCATTTATCACACACCTAATATTATTTAAATGGTAATAAGTGACATTTAAAAAGGATTGATTGCGTAAGAACCTCATTTATCATTACGCTATAGTATCATTACCTCCAGAGGTTGACGTTTTAAATGCATTGGCACTGTAAATGAGTGTCATCGTCATTTTGCTCACACTCACAAACATTCCAATGTAGTGACCTGTAAATGAATAATGTTAGTTAAACTTTAACTATGGGTAAATACTTTTATACTTTATTGTTGTTGTTGTTGTTTTATACATGTCTTTATTTTTTATATTCTTTTCAAAACTTTTTGCTATTTTATAGGAAAACTTTTCTAAATTTAAAGAAGGCTTTTCGGTATTTACGTTTCACCGTTTTGCGCGTTTTAGGCGATTTTTCACGACTTGACTTCTCACGGTGCGTTCCAGCCATGTAGAGGATCATCAAGATGGACACCTTCAGGATTTGCTTAGTCTATTTCTTTATGGTCGTCAATGTGGTACCAGTTTACACTACACTGCCACACATCAGAGTTCAAAATAGCGTGCACATTACCTAATGAGACAACCTACGAATACCGCGAAGGCGGGAGCGTTTTCATTATAGAGGTAGATCGCTTGGAAGAACGTGTCCTTCTTGAAAGGATAAACGTAAAAAATATGATGGGCAACCTGCAGAAACATCATCACGGATCATCCAATTGGACTGTTCATCCGACAAACAAATACAACAATTCAATGTGAGGTATGCAGGTACCTTATTTTTTATTTTCTAGCAATATAAATCTCTAAATAGCAGTAAAGCAGAAGAAACAAATATAGTGACCTTTAAAAATAGCCTAAGCCCGATTAAAACCTCAACAATTAAAACCTCAACAACGCGTAGCTAGTAGCCTACATCACTGGCTTTAAGCATAGTGCTGGCAACAATCAGTAGCTCATAAGAAAGTTGCAAATTGGTGGCAGCCAAGTACTTGGCAAAACAAAATATGTCTCTTGCATTTATTTACACTTAGTATAGTTGTTTCTTATAGGCACACTTCTATGAAAAGGGAGATAACTATTGCTGCATTGATTTTTTTCTTTGATCAAGATCTGTTTGATCAAGACATGTTTACATGCCATTGAAGAAAATCAATGACACTGTACTAAACACAGTTTTTCATATATTACAACCCACACCTGAGGAGACCACTGACATTACCACCACAAATCTCGTGTTCAGAATAGAATCTCAATTTTACGCATTTTATTTTTTCACATTTTTTTTATTCAAAGTACAAGTTCTATATCCAGATCTAAATTTAAATCTTTTGACAAGGCATTAAAATTTTACAAAGTGTTTTGTCATGTTTTTGTGTTGTTGTTTGTTTTCGTCTTATGTGACAGCCTACATCAGCAACCGAATTCACCTCAAGTGAGACCACCACCAGTGGATCTATCCACACCACCAGTGGGTCCACTCATGCCGCCAGTGGACCTATCCACACCACCAGTGGGTCCACTCATGCCACCAGTGGACCTATACACACCACAAGTGGGCCCACTCATGCCACCAGTGGACCTATCCACACCACCAGTGAGCCCACTCATGCCACCAGTGGACACATCCACACAATGGCTTGTCTTCTTGTAAGTTTGTTGACTTTTCCTATAGCCTAATTAAGTGACTTTAGTCATGACTTAATAACTTGCACTCCAGCTTACATAATAACATAGATGCTTGACAACTGCTGTAGAAAATTAATTAGATTTACTATTATGTAAGGCTAAAACTAGTTGTTTAGAAAAAGACATTGTGCTTATTTATAAGTTGATGACCTAGTTGAATACTGCCACATGCTAGCTTCTTTTTACAGATGTTGCACCAATCATGACGACTATGACAGTTTCAGTTGAACCTCTATATAATATCAATCCTTCAACCATTTACGATTATACCAAGTCAAAACATGTTGTTACTGTTGAAAATATGCATGTAAATGAAAGTCCAAAGTCTCAAACAGTTTATATTACAATTATATCTATTTTAAGCAATCTAATCATACTGTTACTTTGCATTTTTTCCTATCCTTTTCTCATATAAAAAATGTAAAAAAATGCAAATCAAATAATTTTTATGAGGGTATTGAAATGACAGTTAAAACACACAGTAGCACATATGTCCCAAAAGAAACTGTTCATAGTGAAGACTAGCTTCAGAACTAGCTTGTATCACATTTTTTTGTCTATTTTTATAATCAGCAAGGAAAGTGAATTTGGAGTGTGTTTACCAGAATTTTTTTTATGAGCAGGTGTGGGAGCACAAAATATTGCAATTAGATTGAACATATTTTTTACTATTTTTCTATAGATTATAGAAGGATTCCTCTCATTGTGGGCCTGGTATTTTTTTCATCATCCTCCTCATCATCATCGGGTGTATTGTCAAGAGAATTAAAAAAGGAGATCAGAGAGAGTCGAGCTTCCCCTGTTCAAATTGCATGCACCTCATACCTCATCTCTCCCAACCCCTGCAATGATCATCAGAAGAAATTGTTTTTTCAACGTGGAAAATTTGTAAAAACCGAGTAAATTTGGTAAAATGGTAGGTAAATTGTAAAATGTTAGATAAAATGTTAGGTAAATGGTAAGATGTTAGCTAAATGGTCTTTGATTCTAAAATTATGCTAAAGACCCTTGATCCTAGAATTATGATCTTTAATCCTTGTCATGGTTGTAGGTATCCTTATCTTTGTTGTCATGATGATAATTGAAAGACTGAGAAACCAAGCTGTTGAAATACTTTTCCCAAGAACTACCCATTCACAGGGATCCACCGCAGAAGTATAATTTAAGGAAAAACAGACAACCCCCAAAGAGATACGGGTTTGATTAAGTTATTTATACTTTATAAAACTTAAAGCTCAACCAAGACTTGTGCAAACCAGTTAAACCAAGACCTGTGTGTGTTTTATGCATTGCATTGAGTATACTCACAATTGCTTTGCTATTCTGAATATTTGTTAACTTATCTTGATTTATCACTTAACCTGGTACTTATTTAATTTAATAACCATTCCTTTGAATGGATCATTACGTTTCAAATGAAGAGAGTTTAGCATTTACTTGCCATTTGCTCTATTACCGTTTACTATTTCAATTGTAACTTTTTTTTTTTCATTTTTGCAAGTATGTTCATTTTACTCTTCTTCTAAACTTTGTAATACAGTTTTGACTCAGAACATCTTGTTCTTACCCCAGAACACCTTGTTTCTACCTCAGAACACCTTGTTCCTACCTCATCTAAAGCTTTTTCTACCTCATCTAAGCCATGATGGCTATTAAAACATTAAACCACCTAGATGTGATTTGCATTTTATTGTTTTTACATTTATTCAAACATTTTTCACAAATTGTGATCTACATTTTTTTTTGTTACTTTATGTAAGACTATGCATAACCCCTTTAAGTGGTTTTAAGCAAATAACAAAAACAAGTAAAGTTTTTATACATTTTATATCAACGCTTTTTAACAAGTAAAAAAGTACCGTTTACAAAAGTACAAACCATTACATTGTAGATAAAATAATTTACTAAGAGTTAAATTCCTCAGGGCCTTTTTACCAGATTTACTTGTTACTGAATTTTTAATTATTTCTTTCCTCAGGATCTTTTTATCAGGTTTACTTGTTTCTTAACTTTTGAATTGACAGACAATGTAACTATTTTTCTTCAGTGATTTACATTTTATTGTTGGTATCCTGCTCATATAGCGTGTACAGTTTTTGATTTACAGTTTGTTGTTTTTTACTTTTGCTCAAATAGCCTGTACATTTGCGATCAACATTTTATTGTTTTTCTTTTACATTTGCTCTAATAGCTTATACATTTGTGATTTACATTTTTTCTTTCTTATGATTTGTTGTTTGTTGCTTTGGAACTAGTGAACCATTAACAGGCAATACCATTTTACATTTAGTTTTTTTTTCTTTGCAACATTGCACATGTCTTATCTGTTATAAAAACAATTAAATAGTAATACTTTACTGAACCATGTGAAAAGACGTCATACTAACTTCAAACTAATTTGTAAAATGGTATTGATTGTAGATTCGTAATGAGTATTTCTTTTAAGCAAATAACAAACAGTAACAGTTTAAACATTTTTACATCAACGTACAAATGATACAAAACAATGCATGATACATAAAATAATTAAAATAAAAAAATATGTATATTTCCCTCCTCCCCATCTACCAGTTCCACCTTGACAACTGCATCATCTATCCTTTTTACCAATAAAATTGGATTTGAAGTCTGAAAATAGAAAAAGTACAGAGTGAAAACTGTATTACAATGAAACTGTATTACAATTTTTGTTTTAGTTACCTCAATTTGTTTATGATTAAAAAATGAACCCGAACTTCAATTTGTTGAGAGATGAGAAAAATCTTACTGCCATTTTTCTTATGTCAATAATTAGGAGTTTTATTCATGTTGCATTGATCTAATTTCGTAACATTATAAAGAATTATTGTTCTTTTTCCTATTGACTTCGTTAAAAGAGTGAATAAAACATTTTATCCTCAACAGAAAATGCTATTGACATTTAAAAATAAATGGTAGTTTTTAACTTACATTTTACAATTATTTACATAAATAATTGTTATGATTAAGCTTTTAGAAATTGTAGTTAATTACCAGTGTCTTTCTTACGAGACAATTGTAATCCTCCTCCTCAGTGTTTATCTCCTTCTCCTCCTCCATCTCCTCCGCCTCCTCTTTGATCGTATCTTCTCTGTAAAGCAATTTTTATTATATTATATTTTTGAGTCATGTCTTTTATAAGTAGAAATAGTACAGTTACTTTCTTTATATATAAATACATTTGTTTTCCCTACAGTCAAGACATATTTATTTCCAAAATAAATAATATGCTATCGTTATTTCAATTTCTGTGATGGTTCTATATTGTAAATATTTTTGTTTAACCATGTTCGTTGTTTATCAAAACAATCAGTTTAACAAGCGTATGCTTTTTTTTATACAACTTTCACAATGTACCTTGAACTATCACTTTCTGTGACCGCAGCAGCAGCGACAGCGGCAGCTTCTTCTGCATTCTATAAAAGAAATATTGAAACATTATTTTGTTGACTTTGTGTAAAGATTTTTTTTTAATTTAAGACTATCACAGCAGAAAATCAGTAAATGTACCATAAGGTAATGCTTACATGTAATGTTGGCTTAAATGGATGATATGATAAAAGAAAAGAAATATATTCTATGTTGAAAATATGTCTGAAATCTTACGAATGAATAAAACGAAACATACACATCTGAAATCCGACAAATAAAACGAAACTTAAAATGGATGCATGAGTTTATTTACCTGAGCCAGCTGCCGGTGTTGATCCATTATGGAGTCACACTGGCGTTTCAATTGTTGCTGTATTCCGCTGTCCCTCCATTTGGCAGCTGCCAAACTCCAACTGCTGCCGATACAACTGCCTAACGTTGTTGAAAATGAGTTCCAGCTGCTACCATCGCAGAGCATCACAACCCGAAAGTCGTTGCAGTGCTGTTTCTTGCTGTTGCAAGGTCGTTCGAAAATGGTTCAGTTGCTGTTCCTGTGACAGCAGCTTACGCTGGAGCTGCTCCAACTCCGTGTGTTGCTGTTCCAACTCGAGTTGTGATTGCTGTAGCTGCTGCTGTTGTTTGTTAATAGCATCATGATGCCCCGTCTCTTTCGTCTGTTGCTTATCTTGCACTTGCGAGAGCTAAGGAAAATAAATCGAAATATAAATATTAATACGCGTTTTTTTTTGTTTTTGTTTTTTTGTGTGTGTGTTTTTTTTGTGAAACTAGTAAATAAGTGGGAAAAAAAACTGAAAATGGTCATCCAGTTTAAATGATTTTGAGTGAGTGAAGACCGTAAAACACTACCTTGTTATAAACTGTATTGTATGTTTTACTTAAAACAATGAAACTTAGTGAATTATAAAAGTATTACAAATTGTAGAATAATTATATTTACGTGAACATATGTTGAAGATATTAGCATTAAATTGTATGGACAAATGGTAGAAAAATAAACACGAATAATAGCGTTAATCATTTTTTTTTATTTACAAAGTTTTGAAATCTTTTCCAAAATGTTTCCAAGGGGATACATCTTTTGTTGGCATCTGCCAACATTTCAACAAGTTATCCATCTTTATATTGTAGAATTGAAGTTTTGACAAAAAACTGATATTGCTTCAGGTGCGGGCGAGATTAAATAGCAATTCTCTAAGTGGTAAACTCGGTTTCTTTAGACTTTTTGAACTTTCCTGACTCTTGTAATTTCGAAATTCTTTTTTGGGACCAACGCATACTTATTGTAAAAAGGGTTAAAAAGTTTCCATACTTGCGTTATGGTATAAAACCCCGCCTTTGTACTCTTACCAAATTGTTTAACCTTTGCCATTCATCAATGATGATATTCATTTTTAACAAATTATTGTATATATAATAACTACCCGACTCCATTCTCATTATATGCCATATGATTGATGGAATATACGTACGAGACTAATCATGGTTGGATGTTTATTAGGAGACGGATACAAAGCGTGTACTTTAAGTTTTTTGTCACTATCTAAAATATTCACAAAATAACAAAGACAGTTAGTAGTAAATAATAGTTAATATTAAGTGAACGAACGTATCATAGAAGATATATAAGACTAGTGCATAAGTGTGGAGAGTATTACAAAAAAATGTGTATCATATGTTGCTTTTTATTAAATACATTCAGCAGTTTCTGAGCACCGGAGTAGGCACCTGGATTCTTTTCTTCAAAATAATATTTTTCTAATATTCTATCCTTCTCACTTTTATCCATACTAACGCAACGTCATCCCGATACTTACAATCTCAAAAATGTAACAGCTAGTGTTTAAATACCGCGTTGATACGTCATACCGCACACCCGTGTAAAGGATTTTATACTCCGATGGAAATCATGACCATGTGACGTCAATGGTCACATGGGGTGTGGAGATGGGATCCATGTGACATAATTGATCACGTGGGGTAGGGAGGCGTGGTCTAACGGTAATTTATAACTTTGTGACGTCATGGATTACGTGGGGTATGAAGGCGGGCCTAAGGGCAAGTCGCTACAAATGTAGCGACTGCGGCCCTATAACTACCCTACTTATATCCTTAGTTAACCGAAGTGATCCGAGCTGGCAAAATTCCGTTACCGGTACACAGTATTGAGGTCGAACCCAAGACATCCTCCGTAATCAGGTGCTCTACCACCTGGTCTACCTGGGCAGAGAGATTTTCACCTTCCTTATATTTAGCCAGGCATCAACAGAACCACCAGTACCTAGCCTATTCTGACTTCACTAAAAAAAGCTGAAAAAATCCTATTACCGATGGCGGAGGTCGAACCCAAGACCTTCTGCTATTGAGGTAGGTGTTCTAGCAATTGAGCTACATTGTCACCTGACTCGGGTAAAAGCATACTCACTACTTCATGTACTTGTTGATGTAGTGCAATTCCAATGCATTGTAAATCAGAATGCGAATGTGATAGTATGTTTTTCTCTGGAAACGTTCGATACGTATAATTAACTGATTGAATGAAGTTTTAATAAATCAAAGACTTATATGTTAAAATTACTTGCAGAATTATAATATATATAATAATAATAAATACTTTTGGCAAAAGATAGCATGTTCAATTTGACGCTAAATAACGTTGGATGTTTTGTATTGTATCTCTTTTGGAGAATCATTTATGATTTCCTTTTTTTTTAACTTATGATATTCCGTTCTATTTTTAGCTTGGTGACGTCTTTATCTATGTGGTATCGACAGATAGCGTCTGAATGTTGTTCATTCTTAACTTGTACATAAATAATTTGTGACTTGAGACTTGTGACTTTGAGTTTTGTAACTTGGAAATTGTAAGCGAACATAAAATTTGTGACTTGATAATTAAGTCTTGAGATTTGTAATTTCCAAATTGTAAACGAGAAATGTGAATTAGATACAGGTAAAAACGAACGTGTTTGCGCAAAGAAATAGCAAGCTAGGTAATCAGGTCCAGCTCGATATTCAAACTCTGCGATGAATAGTCTCTATACTAAAAATGTTTCGAACACCTAATTCCCAGCCAGCTGGGTATTAAGGTCTAGCTCGATATTCAAAATCTGCGTAGAATAGTCCCTATATTAAATTTTTTCGGATACCCAATTCAGAGCCAGCTAGGTACTCAGGGCTAGCTCGACATTCAAACAGTGCTTTGGAAAGTCCCTATATGAAAGATATTTCGAATGTGATTAATAGTCCCTACACTAAAAATTTTTCGAATACTCAACCAGATAAGGTATTCAGGTTTAGGTCGATATACAGAATCTGCGTTGAATTGTTCCTATAATAAAATATTTTGAATACCCAATTCCGAGCTAGGTAGGTATTCAGGTCTAGCTCGATATTCAATCTCTGTGTTGAGTCATCTTTTTACTGAAAATATTTCGAATACCCAATTTCGAGCAACCTAGGTATTCAGGTCTAGCTCGATATTCAGAATCTGCGTTTAATTGTTCCTAAAATAAAAAATATTTTGAATACCCAATTCCCAGCTAGCAGAGTATAAAGGTCTACCTCGAAATTTAAACTCTGCGTTTGATAGTCCCTATTCTAAAAATACTTCGAATACCCAATTCCCAGCCAGCGAGGTATTCATGTTTAGCTTGATATTCAAACTGTACATTTGATAGTCCCTATGCTAAAAATATTTCGAATTTCCAATTCCCAGCCAGATAGGTATTCAGGTCTAGTTCGATATTCAAACTCTGCGTTTGATTGTCCGTATGCTAAAAAAATTTGAATAACCAATGCCCAGCCAGAAATATATTCAGATCTAGCTCGATATTCAAACTCTGCGTTTGATAGTCAATATGCTAAAATATTTCGAATACCTAATTCCCAGCCAGCTGGGTATTCATGTCTAGCTCGATATTCAAACTCTGCTTGAATAGTTTCTATACTAAAATATTTCGAATACCCAATTCCCAGCTAGCTAGGTATTTAGGTCTAGCTCGATATTCAGAATCGGCATTTAATTGTTTCTATAATAAAATATTGTGAATACACAATTCCCAGCCAGCTAGGTATTCAGGTCTAGCTTGATATTCAAACTCTGCTTTTGATAGTCAATATGCTAAAAATATTTCGAATACCCAATTCACAGCCAGCTGGGTATTAAGGTCTACCTCGATATTCAAACTCTGTTTGAATAGTTTCTATACAAAAAATATTTCGAAAACCCAATTCCCAGCTAGATAGGTATTCGGCTCTAGCTCGATATTCAAATTCTGCCTTTGATATTCCCTATATTAAAATATTTCGAATACCCAATTCCAAGCTAGCTAGGTGTTCAGGTCTAGCTCGATATTCAGAATCTGCGTTTAATTTCTCCTATACTAAAAATATTTCGAATACCTCATTCCCAGCCAGCTAGGTATTCAGGTGTAGCTCGATATTCAATCTCTGCGTTGAATATTCCCTATACTAAAAATATATCGAATACCCAATTCCCAGCCAGCTGGGTATTCACGTCTAGCTCGATATTCAATCTCTGCGTTGAGTTATCCTTTTACTGAAAATATTTCGAATACCAAATTCCCAGCCAGCTGGGAATACGAATGCAGCTTTATATTCAATACCTACCTAGCTGGGTATTCGGTTGTATCTGGGAACTCGCGAATACCTAATTCCTAGCCGGCTGGGTATTCGGTTGAATCTGAATATTGAAAACCCAATACCCAAATACCCAATTCCCAGCCAACTTCACTAACCTCTTTGCATGATGGCGAACCCTGTACAGATAACGCGATCATACAGCCAATATTTTGGGTATATATTGACTATTCAGGTACGTTTTATACTTTGTTATATGTTGTTATGTTGCACTGGTTTGTGGTATGTTACATTTTAAAGGGCGTTTTGTGATGTCGCTGAACTATTGCATACCGGTGCCTATGTACTTCTACCATGTGGCATTTGTTAACATTTGTATCAATTATACTGAAGTTTTATCATATTTCAGACAACAACAACCTTGATATCATTACAATGTTTTAATATAAACGTCATTATTAAAGATATATTCAAAGAATTGTTTACAGTCATCAAAAACTGCTCCCAAACAGCCGAGCATAAGTAGCACACGACAACGTGTGCATAGATAAAACTTATTCTGCTATACTGAAGACAAAAAAATACCAAAACCAAAGTTTGACTTATTTTAATAATATTTGTGCACATTGTAATGGCTTGTATTTACTTTGAGTATTCTGTGTTGTATCCATTGCTTTCCCTTAGTCGTGTTTTGTTATAAATCTTGCCTTAATGTTTACAATTTCACACCAAGACCATGATGTCCACACAAGTAGCTAAACAGCCAATATGTTTTTGAATCGTTAAGTCGCGTTAGCATCCAGTGCCATTTGGTGATATACGGGTATGATAAAATACGTTTATGGGGAATATAAACCCACAGTTTATTGATATTTTACAAATATCTGCTGCCTTAAGTATGTATTACAGTGTCCTTAACAACTTAATAATGTTAGCATAATTGTGGCATTCTTGTAAGGGCATTCAGTGGACTAGATATCATATTTATGAATAAAACATTGTAAGGAAAGGCAAAACAGTTAATTTAATTTAAAAGTCTATGTAAAATGGCAAATATTTGACAGCAATCAAGTGACATCGTGCGTTATCTATGCAGGATTATGAATCAAAACTCCTTTTTATGTTATATGTATACTGTAAAAGTTTTTAGCTTAGGTGTTTATAATTTTAGTCTGAGTTCTGCCATTTATTGTAATCTTAATAGTGTACATGCTAGAACTTGTTAAACTGCTCTTAATCATAAAATAATCGTCACTAAAACGAAGAATCTAGATTGAGAATCAACGCGCCACTGGCACTGTAGTGTTCAATGCTTGAAAATTAAGTTAAAATGCTTAGACAATAGTCATTACTTTCATGACATTATTTTCAGACTAACTGCATTTCAGGTTGAAAAACCTTTGGTTGTTTTATTATTGCAAACTCTTGTGATTGGACTGTTCATAACAAGAATTACAAGATGGAATTATCATGGCAAATGTTTTACGGAAGGCAACTACAAAGCATGCTCAAAATTTCAAATAAACCTAATGAACAGTAAATTCTTCCGCAATATGCGGCTATGGCAGTTTTACTTAAAAATGATTAAAGTACCTCAGACGTGGTTTTAAGAATGTAAAATTGACATGTAGATCGCTTTATTAGAATACTTTTTTTCAGTTTCATATAAAACATTCATCTCGATGCAGTTTGCGTGGCTGTTTATTGTTCTTTATTTGCCTTGAACATCAATATCGCGCACCCGATCGCTCGCACCTGCTAGTTTAACAATAAAACCGGAAGTGACGTACATTTCCCCCCTAAAACAAAACTAGAAACTGCGACATAGGTAAAATCATGGAAAGTGACGGCGAAATTGAGGAGTCTGTTGTTGAACTTTATCAACTGCCTCTGCTAGACAATGGAAAGATGTAGAATCTCATACGGGCTCTGAGGAAGATTCTGAATAGGACTGAGATGAACTCAACGTTGACGAACGGATCGGCAATGTTGCTTGGTAGGATCACGGTTGTACATTTATATCGTTTTATATGTATCGCACGTAGACAGTTTATCAATGTTTACATCCTAAATTTGTTATTGTGCTTTTTATTCATACTATTGCAGTATGTGACCAGTATGATACAGACACAAGATGCCGTGTAGGATCGAGTTTTAAAAAAGAAATTTGGTGAGGTCAATGTTTTTAGAACATTGTTAAAATCTAAAAAAAAACACTTTTTTTTTCTTCTGTTAGATACAGTTGTGAGCACTGTGAAGCTTTCTCAACAGCTGAAAAAAAGCAAATGTTGCCGAGAGTATGAGGAAGAAACGCGGGACCAGCAGTAGAACCTTTAACGATAACTTTATTGGAAACTGCCTGAACCGAGATGTTATTGAAATGTCTTTCTGCGTGTTTCTTCAGAGTCATGGGTCAATTGTAGAAGAGGCGCCAATACATGAGTACGTATGATCTAACAATTTCGCAATCATTATCGGTAGGTCATTGATTTTGTTCAGCTAATTGCATTGCAAATACTTCCCGGTTGTGAAAAAGTATAACTTTTTAGCCATTTCGTAGGTAAACTGTTTTTAAAATATTTTCTTTTTCTAAACTGCCATAATGTGAAACCAAAGGCCCTATTAAAAGATAAGTAATCCTCCTGAACACTATTCTTACTTCATTTTAATAATTTGATTTTTTTTAATTTGGCAGATAGAACCTTTGTGCAACATACTGCATATAAATCTGAAAGATCGTAAACATTTTTTACTTTTAGTATATGCAATAATTATATTATTTTGGGAACAGTTGGTGTACTCAGATAATGTTCTGTGTTAATTGCAGAGTGTATAGATATATTGCCTACAGGCGACTTGCGAGATGGATATGGCATCGTCTTCGCAAACATGAAAGAAGACCTCTTCCATCATGTGCAGTGGCTACAATACGCAGAAGTTTTCCTTCAAAACATTACAAAGGATAATGATACGCTGACCATGACCTTTAACTGTGCTTTGTGATATGCGAATTGTGTGATAATATATAATTGATACTGGATGACCATAATTGATGTCAGTCTCACACAAGCAATTTATACTGATGTTAACCACAAACTGGAAATTACTTCATAATTAGGCATGTCCTAGTCATATATTTCTACTATTAGTTATTGAAATAAATTGTATGGCCTTTTGGGTGCCATTTGTTATCAGTTTTGTGTATTTTTTCATAAGCACTGTTCTTGCATCCAGCTTAATGTATATACAAAGAAAACAAGTGAAAGCGTTTTATTTTTGTCTTTGTAACACGACCTTTATGTAGAAAGTAGCGACAAGTTTATCTGAAATGACAAAATAAACCCTTTATCCCATTTGCGACCATTATATATCAAGACAAGCCCGTACATTTGTGAAGTCTAATCTGGATCTACACTGAATATGTATATTTGTAAATACAGCTTAGATTCAGATCAACTATGAATCAGAATAGTTTTTGTTAAATCCATGTCGATAAAGGAAACACAAGAATTAAAATGGTTTATAACCTTTTTCCCCAAAGTATATTTATTCTTTGAGCTTTGGAATTCTAAGAGAGTGGTTTTGACCATTTGGAGAGTATAAGAGGTTTCAACCTGCAATCAAACTCCCTCATAACTTTCACTGCAAACCAATGAACTTTGCGACTCTTTGAAGTCTCTAATATATTTGCTTAATTGGGCAACCATTGAGAATGATTATCAGTGACATAATTTCTGTACACTCTGTACACATTTCATACAATATTTAGTAAATCTCCATTTAGCGTCTAAATAATTAATGAACTTACTATTTAGAAGTTACCTGCGTTATGGTTGAAGTGTTTCCCATAAATTTGTCTCATGAATTAATTCAGGAACAGCATTTGTTCATGATAAGTTGATTTGGGCACATAAATTGATGATGCCACAAGACGTCAATTCCTCCATTATGACACCAAAATTGGTTGCCAGCTTACACTGGAATCAATGTTAAATTCAATTAACCACTAAAATACTAAGACAAGACTGTAAACCTTTTCTATTTATTAAGAAAAGTAATTATGGTGCAAAATTAACCAAGACAAATTAAATGACTAGATATATAAGCATCTGCCTTCAGTTGTTATTTTTTATCATCATCTTTATAAACGTGTAAAGACTTACATTATTTTGACTGTCCTCGTTTCTGAAAAGACCAATTTATCCACAATTATATTTACTAATCCACTTAAGCAGACACTTGCTAGCTTCTAAAAAGCACTATTTGCATGAAAGTATGCTTGTGCGATCCTGTTTTGAACCAGTACTTGTTGAAAACATTGAGTGGTTCTTTATGTGTACATGTTTCAATATGTACATTGAACTTGCACTTCGCTGTGATGAAAATCTGTATTTAGTTCATTGTTAAAAAAAAAACTTTTACTCTGGGGTATGGCTAAAAAAAGCCTATTAGACTTTGCGAAATGGATTGACTTGTGATGATGACAAGAACTGTAAAACACCTGCCATTAGGCATAACTAAGTCCATGAACAGATTTTAGGCTAACAGATGTTAGACTATTTGGATATAAAGAATTGTAAAATATATATAAATTAATAAAATAAAGAATTTCAATTCACTGCTGTTCTGACCAACACATCACATCAAAAATATTTATCTGCAGCCAAAGTTGCTGAAAAGCACTAAAATGAGGACTATTAATATCTATGTGTACCTGATTTTATCCATTCTCGGTCAAGTTGTTCGTGCTGGCATCGTGGATATCTGTCACCGTGCCCCTCATGCTTATTGGTCAAATGGTTCAAAATGGATACCTACTTGTCCTGTACAAGTGCACTATCTCCATCACTACATGCAGCACAGAAGATGAGGAAGTTGGAACAGAACGAGTCCATTGTGATATAATCTTGCACCCATTTTCCCTAAGGCAACTAGCATGCTTTTGACACCTGTAAAATAATGAATCAAAATATGGACTATAAAATTAACATTGGCATTGTTTTGGTGTGGTGTAGTAAATAATAAAACAACTTATTTGTCTAGTCTATGTTGTGAGGACTTCGTCATTTGCGACTATTCGTAATTTAATTTCCTTAAATCAAGCTCATCATGTTTATTATTCTTTAGCCTATTAAATCATTGCATCTAAAACACATTAAATAAAAGTCTCCTGAAAAATCATTCTGTATAGTCATTGGAATTCTTCATTATTCTCTATCAAATGGAAAAACTTGAGTTAATAACTATTTTCATATATATATTCTTGCTGATATTTCTAATACATGTACCTATGTGATACAAAGATATCCACAGTATCAGTTTTTTTTTTACAAACAGACAGTAACAATACTTGATATTTGTGGTATCAGTAATTGATACTTGTACATAAAAGATGTTGACTTACTTTTTTATAAATGCCAGACATCGAACCAATGCTTGATTTCTGGTCGTTCCCCTCTCAAATACTTCCGAGCTTGGACATGTCAGTCTGTGGTGAGAGTTGACAATGTTACATCATGATCATCCAGCTTGGTCAAGGCACGCTTCAACCCCTCTAGTTCTATGGTATTGGAGTTCTTATATTCACTTCATTACTAAAGTCAATTTCGTATCATTCTGTTTGTATCATTGCATGTTAAAGGCGATAAATCAATCTTTTTCATTATCACAAATATGGCTCAAATAGTTAAAAACCTATCAATTGTGTCTATTCATTTACATTCATTTTCCATTATTTATAATAAAATCAAAACCTTTTTGCCTACTGAATCTTTTAGTAGAGTTGCTCAGATGTGCAACCTAATATTCTATTTTTCCTAAGGCAAAAATCGCAAATATATATTACATTTTGAATTTACAAAAAGTAACAAAATTGGATAAATAAAATAAAATCACAGTAAATTAACTGCAAAAAGTGAAAACCCAAACGATTATTTTCAGAAGTTGCAGTGCATTTACTGTCAAAAAAGGCAATATTTGCCTTTGTTTACAAACAAACTCTAATATCACACCGAAAATGCTTATTTATCCAAACAATTATTTTATACCTGTACTAACTCCACTGCCAGAACCTGTTCTGTCTCTAAGTCCATAATCGTGTACGACCCATACTTCGCAGAATGACCTGGCATTGGACATCTGAACCAACTTCCCGTCCTCTACATTCTTCCAAAATACTTGCTTGTCGTTTTGGCCAAACATTGTCAATTGCGGGAAGAATGGAAGATCTCTGTTTCCTATTACATGTTCCTGTAGCATACAAATGGCAAATTCATAAACATAAATATATTTTATAGGAGAGGCTCCACCGAATGTTATTGCACCACATCCGAGTAAGTTGATTAGTGGTGTCCCTTTTACCGTGCTCATGCTTTTCCAAGTTCTTACATGACCACAAGTGCACTTTGTTGTTATGATGAGCATTGTCCCTCGTGTGACCCTTTTTTACGATGCTAGACACAAGTCCACAAATATCCCACACAGAAGCAGTAGATCCAGAACGGCATTCTCTGACACTATATAGTTCCGCTTACTTCCTCAGGTTCTACAAACTCGTACCTAAACAAAGTATAACATATACTGGCCACGTTGTATTGTCATATCAAATAATAAAATGTATTCTAATAAATTCCCCTGTAGGATTGCAGTACACGAAATGGGGCAGTTCTTATTTTACCCTTCACTCCATAGATACACATTTATCCTGTGGGGTACAGTGTAAATCCAGATCTGCTGGCAAACCCGATCAGGATCTACACTGTTTACTTTTAGATAAAGTAGGTTATTTTTGACTTGGTACTGAACAGTGTAGATCCAGATCAGATGGCGTTGAAGTTCACCCACTTCCTGACTAATTATGACATATATGATGTAAATAATTTCAGAAGACTAATGACTAGATAAAGAAAACAACATATCTTGTGTTGTCTTTCCGATACGAGAAATATATGTCAACCCCTTGGTTATATACATACGGCATATATCAGATGTGCAGTCTGATCAAGATCAACACTGTTTGCTTTAACTTAGATATATCTGGTTATTTCTGATGACCTAGAGACGAAGAATGTAGGTCCAAATCATATTGAAGTTGAATAGTGAAGGCTCTTGGATCTACACTGGCCTCCTATGTGAAATAAGCCATATCCATTTAGTTAGGGTAAAGAACAAATTAGTCAGGTTCAAGACTACAAAATGTCAGAAATGTCATCATCTTGGTAAAATTAGGTGTTTAAGTCGAATCTACAGGACATTATGTATCAGTTTTGAACAGATACTCACACATTTTTTTTTTATTAATGAGCAAATTCAGAACAGTTTTTACACTATTAAAATCTGATGTTACACATACACGCATAAATTCCTTCAGTTGTTACTTACCAATCTTTTTCCATTTCATCCTCTATTGACCTGTCGACATCCCATTAATCTGGACGCCAATCCGAATCATCACCTATGTAATCCTCATACTCACTATCCATTATTTCCATGTCATCTGGCTCTAAAAGAGGATACATTTCAGTGAATTGATAGTTCTTGTCTATGGCCACTAGAAGGTGGGAGAGATCAGGACCACTAACAGAATCCTGGGTCAGCGGTTGGGGACCAACATTAATGTCTTTGGTTGCAGGGCGTATCTGAAAACTCGTAATTTCTGTTGTTGTCTGAAATAATACCAATACTAATAAAGCTACGTGGCTTTGTTGGTTTTAAGATTAATATGTTCAACATAGAAATATGAACTTTGAAATAGTTGTAAGCTGGTTGTTACATTACTTTTAATAATAAACAAGTTATATTTTTTTCTACGGCCATAACTGGATTTCCCACAAGTGTGTACACAAAAAATTGGTTTCATCTAAGAAAATCAACATACACAACGTCAGTTTGGTTCCTTATTTCAGATAAGTTTCCGATTCAGTATGTTTGATAAGGCCCCCTGAAATATGCTTTTTGTTCTCGCTAGAAAGGATTCATTAATCTTTTACTCCATTTGAAAAAGGTTTTATCACATGTGCCAGCAGTGAAGATCCAGATCGACTGGCACATCCATGCCGTCCGATCAGGATCTACATGGTTTAGAAATATTTAAATGAATAAAAAAGAGAGCAGTGTAGATCCTGATCAGATAGCTGGTCAGGTTTAGACATTCATAGATAACAACCATATCCCATGGAGTTTAAGAGTAATTTTAGAAATACATAGCCATATTTGCAGTGATATTTAGGTTCAGATGCCTACCGTTACCTTGACCTTACTACATCTGTTATCTGAATTTTATATCTTCTATTTTCATTCTTCAAACTTAATGTTACAAATATTACGGGAGAAATATTAAAATTGTGTTCACATCGTTTATCATTCTAACCATAATAAACATTTAAAATATACCACATCTGTCTGTGTGATATACGGTCAGGAAGTATGACTATCCCAGATATATCCTCCATCTCTGTGCTGCACATGTCCGTCCCTGTGCTACATGTGTCTTAGCTAGAAACTCTTTTGACATCTTCATGCAGGACCTCACTAATAATCTGAAAGATTTAGTATAATAAATCTGATTCTTTTTAAATATGCTAAATCAAAGTCCTAAGTGATATGCATGTATTATTAATAACTGTCTTCCTTTTGGCAGGCCCAACAGCTAAGGGTTTCTTTGGCCTCCTGTTTTCTGTGTAAGCCTCAGTTGTTTTCTGTGTAGGCCTCAGTTTCTGAGAAGACAGACGGCACTGTAGTTTTCTTAGGCGCCAGTTTTATACTTATTCCTACTGATTCAATAACAGCTGGCGATCTAAGTCATCGTCAACAAAATGTGTCTTACATAGTCTCGATTTCTTGGACGGAAACCACGGTACAATATTTACTCCTATTTTCGTACATAACCCTACGCATCAATCCACTGTTTCTGCCTAGCGATTTCCTTGGGAAAAAAAACAATTCATTTGTTTCCGCCGTCTCTTTTCTCGTTGCATCCAAAAGCAACACAATACACAATAATTGTGTAGATATACATGTACAATGGCTTCCGCTTGTAATGACTCGCTTCCGGTGGGAATAAAATTACGTAAACGATAAAAATAGCTGCGGAAACGACCAAATCATATTTTTGTGTAGAAAATCATTTTTCTAGTTTGAATTATTTAATTTAACCATTATAATTATTTTATTTGGACTCGTCTAAATAAATTTCATGCTACGGTTTGTGTCTGAAGATCTTTAATCCAAAAGTAATGAAGGAATGACACTTTTTGTAGTTGTAATATCTTACTCTGACAATATTCTAATATTAAAATAAAACAGAAGGATGAATATTCTAATATTGAAATGGTACACAAGGATGACAATGATTGCAAAATTACAAAGAAAACGGATATAAGAATTATTTTCAATATTACAAAATAATAAGATATGTTTCAGAAAAAAAGGCATAGCTCTAGTAATTAGACAGCAGTCTTTAAAAGAAGATTTGTTACGACAAAATCTTATTACAAAATCGGGAATGCAATTACTAAAGCGGGAATTCAAAGTAGTAAACCTCTTGCATAAACTGTAGGTTATTATATGCGTACACAGAATGCTTAAATATATGAGTATTTTATTTTGATCCGGAAAATGTTACTGTTTCATGTTAAAAAATGATATGTTCTCCAGATAGAAGACATGAAAGTAAAACATTATTTTCATGACTAAAACACTTCACCTTACCTAACATCCGTAAAAAAACTGTACGGGACTGAAAGGGTGTGCATGTCTAATGTCAGTCAGGGGTATACTTGTAACGTGGTTAAAAGTAACAAGATCGTGTTACTGCTACTGACAGGGATTGTCTTAGCAGAGAATATCATCTACACAAATTTTAAGTGTATGGTTTGATTTACGAAATACTGTTTATTTTGATGTCATCCATGCCTTTTTGTTTTGTAGTGGTTTTTTGTTTTTTGTTTGTTTTTTGTTTGTTTTGTTTTTTGTTACTTCGCACCGACACAGTTATGGTCATATTGGCCACGTCCAGCTAATTGGTAACATTGGGTAAATGGGTTATCCTTTCCTTCAGCAGTGCGTATTGCACATGTCATTTTTTTGTCAAACTGCAACGAAGGTTATTTACTAAATTCTATTTAGTTAGTCCAATCCGTACAAAAATCCCGTTAAACAACAGTTTCGTAGTTTGATTATGATGGTTGTTTCACTTTTGTTAGACGCCGGTGTTTGCGTTTTAGTACAATCAATCCGAGTTCTTACACAAGATTTTACTTTATGTTTAATAGCGTCTTGATCATGAAACGCTAACAGCGTCTATTAATATAGGAGGCGGGGCTAGTTAACTGGCTGGAATGGTGTACCAAGCAGATGCTGATGCGCAGGAGGCTGTTACATTGACCCCGCTCCACTGCCGAATCTGATCAAAGACTCGTGTAAAATGTTTAAATTTCACCTTTATTTATTCCAGTCAAGGAATCGTACAAAGTTTACTAAGCTTTCATTCTTTTAGTTTATCTAAAAAATCTGAAAAAAAGTGTTAATAGTAGGGACTTGAGCTATCTGCCATGAAGCGATGAAGCCTTGTTACTTTCAATAGATACTGTCAGTCAGCCAGCGACCAGTATTTATCTGCAAGTAGTTTCATTCATTGAATCAATTGTTTCATTCAATGATTAAAAAGATATGCATTTTGTACCTTTTACTTATGATTCGGAGAACCTGCAGAAAGTGAGAAAGGTCAAGTTTACTGACGTCATGTTATCATGAGTTGCTTGAAAGCAAATAATACATCTTCAAAATTTAATCGTAAAATGTAGGACTATATTTTTGCATAGGGATTCTGAGCTGACTCATGTTCGGTCGGGCATAAGAACGCGTGCGACTCGGATTTTGTAGATATGACTATGTGATCAGTGCTAGCGTACTGAACACAGACGAGCAAAATGTCTACATCGAAAATCCAGCTGCGAGGATTACAGGGTACTTTTTGGAAAAGTGGGACTCATTAAGCAGGAAGAAGAGATATTCTCCAGTGTGAGATAACAATCTACATGTTCTTTGAATATTTTGAACCATGGTATATAAATAAACCTATATAGTTTTACGTTTCCCTTCGGAATTATTTGGTAGGTATACAAATTATATCGTTATACATCATACATGTATTTATGCCCTTTTGTGAATAACGTAATAAAATCATTGTAATGTTTTCATAAAGATAATCAGAGCGATGGATAATATTAATGAATTCCATAAAATCCTTTTGTATTATGAGGTACTCAGTAAATATCATTTTGATTGGGAATTTTCTCAATAAAACAATCTCTTTAAACGTAAAAGTTGTCAAGTTATAATAATGACATATCTTCCTATAACCTTCTATATTTATATGTAACAGCTGCTGTCTGTTGTAAAATGGCCCCTTAGAGAAATCCTTCATCGCTATATAAAATCAGTCAATAAGGTAGCGTCTAAAAATAACCGTGAAAAGAAACGTTCTTATCATTGATCCCTTTTGTTTCTAGAGTTTTGTTGATATCGTCTTTGAAAACAACATACTTATAGATATTATGAATAAGAGTTGACATATGCCCCTTTAGATGTCTAAACACCCCCACCCTACTTCCGCCGGCAAGAATAGATGGAATATCTCATCCAAGGATTTGATAGAGGACAAAACATAATGATCTTTATCTCTCCAAAATGTGAGAACATGAGGGCCGTTTCATCAAAAATCCCAAAACCACACTTTTATGACCAGTCCTAGGACAGGTAGATTTGACTCCTAGATAGATATATGCTTCCTTGGTTCAATCAAGTCCTAGGACAGGTAGATTTGACTCCTAAATAGATATATGTTTCCTTGGTTCAATTCAGTCCTATGACAGGTAGATTTGACTCCTAAATAGATATATGCTTCCTTGGTTCAATCCAGTCCTAGGATAGATAGATTTGACTCCTAAATAGATATATGTTTCCTTGATTCAATCAAGTCCTAGGACAGGTACGCTTGACTCCTAAATAGATCTGTGTTTCTTTGGTTCAATCCAGTCCTATGACAGTTAGATTTTACTCCTAAATAGATATATGCTTCCTTGGTTCAATCCAGTCCTATAACAGGTAGATTATACTCCTAAATAGATATATGCTTCCTTGGTTCCATCAAGTCCTAGGACAGGTAGATTTTATTGTTAAATAGATATATGCTTGCTTGATTCCATCCAGACCTGAGACAGGTAGATTTTACTCCTAAATTGATATATGCTTCCTTAGTTCAATTCAGTCCTAGAACTTCTACTGAAACACGCTTTAAAATATCTAGTGGTCTTTTGACCAAAAAAGTTTTTAGGACGTTTTATGAAACTGCACCCTGACACTAAGCTAGATTTATCCCCGTTGTAACTACTGTCCTGAACAGTTATGTGTATGTGAATTACTAAGTGATATCAGACCTAGAACAGGACAATGTGACTGTTTTATGTTGAAAAGTTATATGTTTTCCAGATAGGAGAAATGAAAGAAAATATTATTTTCATGACTAAAACACCGCACCTTACCTAACATCCGTCAAAATCTGTATGGGACTAAAAGGGTGTGCATGTCTAATGTCAGTCAGGGGTATACTTGTAACGTGGTTAAACACAACAAGATCATGTTACTTATTACTGACAGGGATTGACTTTAGCAGAGAATATCATCCACACATATTGTAAGTGTACGGTTTGATTTACGAAATACTGTTTAATTTGATGTCATCTATGCTTTTTTGTTTTATAGTGGTTTTCTCTTTGTTACTTCGCACCGACAAAGTTATGGTCATATTGATAACCTCCAGCCAATTGGTAACCTTGGGTAAATGGGCTATCTTTTCCTTCAGCAGTGTTTACTGCACATGTCATTTTTTTCTCAAACTGCAGCCAAGGTTATTTATTAAATTCTATTTAGTTAGTCAATCATTACAAAATCCCGTTAAACAACAGTTCCGTAGTTTGATTTTGATTGTTGTTTCACTTTCGGAAGACGTCAGAGTTTGTTTTTCATTACAATCAATCCAAGTTCTCCTTTCACTACCCGTTTTCGTACTCAGACTGGCAAAATACAACAACAACAACAACAACAACAACGATGTTAATCGCCGTTGCTTTGCCTATGATTTTGCCTGTTCCAGACGACATGTTTCTCTTTGTTTACATGATATATGAATATGTCGAGTCATGGTCTTAGGTACGCGTTAACGTCATGTTTAATGTAGAAAACAAAGCGTCTTGATCATGTTGATTAATATTGGAGGCATCAGACCTAGATTACGGAACAAATATGGAAGTATGGAAATATTAATGTTTCATTTATTTCATTTGTATCATTTTATTTTAGATGTCATGTATCTATCAATATAAAGTAACGAACAAGGTACACATATACATGTAGAGATCCTCTTAGGCGTTACATACTTGTGGAACGAGGTTGTAAGTAAACATTGCATTACATCTATTGAGATTACTATATTCATATGTGCCTTATACTGGCCTGTTATGATTCCCATTTAAAAACTTGAAGTCAACTGTCGACTTATTGGAGGCAGTATCAACCAGACATCGTGTTGCCTTTTTTATGAAGAACAACTCTTATAATGACACGCCCATCAGCACTTCCATTCCTTAATTCTCGGAACATAAAATGAAAAAAATACAATTAAAAATCCCTATCGAGGTTGGTCTAAATAAAGATCTAAACGCATTTCCGGCTTTGCATCAATCAGTTTTTTTTTGCTTCGTGAGCGCAGTCCCAGATCACCCAAATCTCATTAAAATTACATCCTAACTTTCGCTTCATCCTAACCAAGTTAAATGTAACCAAGTAATGAAGCGAAAGTTAGGATGTGATTTTAATGAGATTGAGATCACCCTAGTAGCTGTGTCTATGTGTATATATCTTATACATAATAAATAGTATGAATATAAATGGACTTGTCAAGACAAACTATTTTGCATACCTGGGGCCAATTGTATAAACAGTGGTTAAATTTTAACCAACAGTTAAAGTTTGGATATCTAATGCATTGTGGTTAACTTGCTGCTTAGCTTTCGTATAAATGTTTATGTTAATTTAACCGATTCCAATTTTAACCATTTTTGGTTAACTTTAACCATTCTCCCAATGGTATGTAAAAGTTATAATCAAAAATAAAAATGGCCGCTCATTGAACAGAACCAGGTAGAATGTTGCATTGTGGGATACTTTGGTTATTTTAATTTTTGGGTAAAATTAAACAGTTTAGTTAAGTAAAAAAAAACAGTTAACTGCCTTTATACAAAAATAGATAACACTTTGATTAAATAACCAAGGAAATTAAAGTTTACCAGTTGTTAGAAAATAACCAAATGTTAACCCTAATCATTGTTTATACAATTGGGTGCTGTACATTTGCAGAAAATTCATAGGCCCCGCTTCAAGATAAAATCCAAAGTCCTCCTCGGATACAGCAACTGATCTTAACATGCTTCAAGAGGAGGAGGTTGTCGAGTTCAGTTTGTTACAATAACGCTGCTAATATCGACTGAACATGCAATATATAAGCTAATTAAGTTACACTTCCCCTTGAGATTTATTTTGTTCGAACATGATCTTTCAGACCAATTATTATCGACGGATCACGCAGGGCATAGGCTTTTTAAATACACACTCTTTATCCCTCCGCATTGGCCGGTTGGAAAACACACCTGCTTCATTGCTTATAGGCTCGCATTAAGCTTGTGATTTTACTCTGTCAATTACGGAAAAGGGCATTCATTATTTATGCCATATAGCAATTGTTAAAACACACAAAAAAAGATTGTAATTTTTTTTAAAATACATATCTGTGGCAAACAACGTCAAAAGAGAAACGCCGCCACACACATACACATTTATATATACATATATACAATTTAAAACAAATATCGATTTTTATGTTAGCTCGATGTTGATAAAAATATCATCAACAAAATGTTTTGTGTACATGTAAGTCTGCCATATTAAAAGAACACAATTAGATGTTATGAAATATTCAAAAGTTGTGTGACTGATAAAAAGTTAAACAACAATGTGCAATTCTCAATTTCATAACAGAGAATAAGTCAATGGTTTAGCAAAAACATTTTATTACAGTTTGATATCATATATATATATATATATAAGTTGTATTATCAGAATGATATACAGTTTAAGTCTCCGTTTATTCACTTATTGGCCCTTATATTCCATTAAAGAACGCAGAAAAAAATATATATATGAGAAAGCACATCATCCAGGCCAAGGAAAAGATGTCAACAGAATAAGATATTGAAATTAAAAACATGGTAATCACACAGCTGTCAATATTCATTATATGAGTAGATTTAATGTGGTATTCGTCAATTTGCCTATATACGATGCATGTAATAACAATATTTATATTCATACTTTGAAATCTGCATATAAGCATGATAGTGATTCTTCTGAAAATAGATATCGACTTCAGAGCGGTCAAACGGAACACCTATATAACATGGTCTCAAAAGTTAGCTATCACGTGGTTGTCTTCCTCTACAAAAAACTCGGCAGCGTGGTTTAGATAGAAAATGCATGCTTGCAATGAGAAGTAGGCATTTTGCTGCGCTGTTCACAAAAATAATGAGCACCATTGAACAGCATGCAGGACCTTTTCAGGTAACAATGATTTACTTGTTTATTTGAGGGAAAATATTTTTATCCAAACTGCTGGTACTATCTTTAAAATATACCCTGAGATACAAGATATAGTAATACCAATTAGATATCTACAAAATTCCACATGTCAGGCGAATAAGGATGACAAGGACTCCGTTACTTGCTTGTCTTTACTTTTCAGCTCGATCCGTTGAGCACAGGTTAATATTATTGGCAAAGCAATATCTCTTTGAAATACGACTATGTTTAAATAACCAATTAAAATATCCGTGCACGAACATGCATGCATCACAAATCCTTGTTGCCATTCATCTGTGGCTACCTTACCGTAATAGTATGCGACCCAAAAAGTATATGAAACCAACCTGCAACACTTATAGACTTACAGAAAAAAAAAATAATAATGAAATATGCACAAGTTCAACCCCTTCCTCTACATTGTGCAGATTGTGTTACGCGAGCATTGCAATCCAGTCATGTCAGCGGCAACTGGGGCTCTGACAAATCTGAATACCTTTGTCGTGCCTTTTCAAAGTTTGGCAAATGTTGCAATGCTCACAGGACTTTCTCATATATTCTTATTCCCAAACTCAAGAAAAGCAAGCAGACAAAGGAGCGCTTGAACAAGAAATACTTAAAACTTAGCAAATAGTCAATATTCACACTTAACTGATACCAACCAGCTTGTCTATGCAAAAGCAGCAGTGATCACAGTTAAGTTCCGAAAGCAACTGAGACCTAATACAAAAGGGAAAAGAAAACATCTAGCGTGGCAAGAAAAAGTAAAAAAAAAACGTTATCTCAAAGCTAAGAAGTGATCTGTCAGTACTAAAAGACCTGACAAATGATCAAGATAACATGCACTGAAATGTCATATCTAAAGAGATGAAGTAACAATGGCCATAAAAAAGCTTGTAACTGGAAATTAACTGGTGTGGACAAAATACCAAATTTCTGGTACAAAATCCTAGAAGAGATGCGTAAAAAGCATAACATATAGCTGTAATACATGTAGTATCCTTAATGTACCTGTAAAATGCCCAGAATAGACAGCGCAGGGATTTATTAATTTAATACCAATACATATGACACAGAAAATCCTTAAAGTACAGACCTGTCACCTGCCTTTCTTTGATAAGTTATGAGTTTTATGGACAAAATACTGACATCAATCATTACAGAACAAACTTACAATTTCCTGGGGGAATGGTACTCTGTTACTACTAGAACGAAATGCTGCAAAAGAGTTTTATACGGAGATACGGAGGCATACAAAGATCAAGTTCTGTTCAACAAAATGATATTAGAAGACTGCAAAATCAAAAGGAGAATTCTCAGTACTGCTTTGATATTATATAGATATGTCATGGATTGTTTTGCCATACTCTTAAATAGTTAAATGTATGGAAATGTACAAAATATCAACAACTCTTCTCACATGAAAGGCACTGTGTGTACCAGTAAGACCACATTAACGCTAAAGAAAAATAACGGCATGATACCAAGCAGGCCAATTAAATCAATAATGACATCTTTCAGTATTCACTCAGAGATTCACTCTCCCCAATTCTCCCCAATTCACTTTTGTCCGGCTCTCATTCTTCTGAGTAGCCTACCAAACAGAACAGGGTATGGGTACAACATACAAGGCGAAAAGATTAATCATCTGTTCTATATGGACGGTCTTAAAAACCTTTGCCACAGATAATGAGGAACTAAAAGGATTACTTATACAGTGAAAATATTCAGCAATGACATCAAAATAAAATTTGGCTTAGACAAATGTGCCGAGGCAACCTTCCTAAGAGAGACAGTGACAACTACCGTCGTCATAAAACTAGACAACAACACCACCTTCACAGAACAAGAACAAGAAGAGTCCTAGTAATATCTAGCATTATATGTAAGTGATGAATTACAACATTCAGAAATGAAAGAGAAAGTTAGAAAAGAATACTACAGAAAAGTCAGATTAGTACTGAATAGTGAACTGCATGTTTCCAAGAGAATCGAGAAAATAAACAACTAGCTGTACCAGTGGTGATATACAGTTTCAATGTCATTAACTGGTAAATGACAGAAATCCAAAGAATGAAAACAACACGGGAAAACTGTTGACATTAGAAAAAATCATCCAAAATCAGTTGTAGATAGATTATACCTACTGAAGCAACAAGGAGGTAGAGGTCTAACCTACCTTGTACTGACATACAAAACAACTACCATTGGGTTACAAAATTTCCTAAAATCATAAACGATCTCATGCTGAAATTAATAGCAAAACATGACAAAAAGTAAATGCTGTATTCGGGTCATAAAGAACCTTCAAATTTTAGAACCAACAAGACCCCCCCACACACACACACACACACGCCCCCACACCCCTCCCCCCAAAATACAGCAAACAGAACAAGTCCATGTCACAGTGCAGACATAAAAGCTAGAAAAAAATGACATGACATAAAAAGCTCTGCTGCAATTCAACGACAAATGGGAAGAAACCGATACATGTCCACTTCTAAACCTGTTTGAGAACAGGTGGCATGGACCACAAACAGATCACAAAAAGTGGCTGGATAAAATCAGAAACAGGAGGTTAATAATAGCAGCACAAGACCAAAGCATTGCCAGTTTAGAACAACAAAGAAAATTCCCGCCTCATTGATATGACCTTATTAAGATCGGACAAAAATGCGTCTATTCAAGAGCTAGAAAAGAAAATGTCAAAGTACAAAGACCTGGAAATTGAAGTCACACTAATGTATTGAACGAATACAACAACAGTTCCAGTAGTAGATTGAACACTAGGAGCAACCAAGTAAAATCTAGACAAACATATCAATAAAAGTCCAGTACAAACAACAATTAGAAAACTAGAAAATAGTGCTCCTTAAGACAGCCCACATCAGTAGAAAATCACTCCCCATTCAATGGGGTTAAGGTTTGACCACGGTACTAGAGTGGAAAATGCACACGCATAAAAATGCAAAAAAGACAACAACAACAATAACAACAACATTTATAATAATAATAATAATAATAATAATAATAATAATAATAATTATTATTATTATTATTATTATTATTATTATTATTATCCTTTATTTATATTCAAGAGGTCATGTATTTTGTAAGTGTTTATGATTTATATTGCCTTCTTTCCAAAGAAAGTCAAAGTATACATTGTAAAAAAACAGCACATTTTATATAACGAATTTTTCAACAGTCCCGTAAATAGTATACGGTTCTATGGCTTATCATTGTTGCCTTATGATAAATACTTTTTATCCAAGCCAATCACAGGAACTCCGCCCAAAACTACAAAACCAAAACCAAAAGCGTCAATACGGGGGTAATGTAGAAAGGATGTTGTAGTTTCATTATGCCAAATTATGCGAATAATCCCAGCCAGGCTTAATGAGACACAATGCTCTAGGGACTATCTTGTTTCCAACATTGTGCCTTCAAACAAATTGCTCTCCCTTGTGTTTAGCCCATCTGTTTTAGTTGATTAAGCTTGCAAACGATTATCTTAGGTAAATCAAAACAGACCGTATTGGTTTGATGGTCATCTACCTGCATACTAATTACATATTTTACCCTTTTATAATCTGTTACTATAGTTCTATTTTTCATTGTGTGATTTTGAATTAAAAAAACATTTCATGTCGACAATAGAGTTAATATGTTTTGGTTACTAATTGTCCGCATGCTTTTTTAAACCCACAAACCAAAGATCAAATTTTATCATTAACTGTGATACTGAACATAGTAAAATATAATGTAATGATACTTTTTAAAAAGGCAACTAATGTAAAGTTATCGAAACCATTTTATTGCCTTGTTTATTGCTTAGTTGTTGAATAGCGGTGTTGTTAGTTTTATTATTTTTATTCCTGATTTATTTTTATAACGTATAGATGTCTTAACTTACTTCGACCGAACACTTCTGATGACAGTCTGTGAAAAGTCGGTCACAAATGATTGATGACTTAACAATCGGATAATATATATCAGTACCAGATTATCGATAAATAATACGTTTTTGTCATTTTTTTTTCAATTTATCAGACTTAGTAGCTGTCAAGTGGGAATCAATATAAATTAGGATTAAATGTGGTAGAAGATATTCGATAGCCTTTGTTGGCATTTTTGTGTGTCCAGACTGATGTTTGCGTAGGTAATCCTCATTTGTTTTTATTGGTGTCGTCGATGGGAAAAACACAAATGCTTTGATAAAGAGAGGACCAAAAACAAACATAGTATACAGTTTGGGTAGAACACCAGCTTTCTAATTTACAATAAATAAATAATAATGCTAGTGTTTGGTTTCTGGCCAAACGTTTTAAAAACGCTTTCCTATTTATGCAATGTCTCAACTCAATGCCACTTAACTTATATGAACAGTTGCCTAGGGGTAGTTCCAGTTTGTATGCAAGTTATAATATAGGTGTAGGATCTTTCAATATTTTTTTATTACCTGATTCCTTATATAATTAAACCATATTAGAGAATCACGATTTTCAAGTACATTTTAAAGGTCTTCATTAGAAACGTCCGAAAATCGTTTATTTTCAGTTATTGATATGTTAACGTCTGGTTAAGATCGATGGACGCATTATGCATTCGAAAGAGTCTCAAATTCCCCACAGCAGTTACTTCCCCTTATATTAGTACAGTAACAGTTCAAGAAGCATAGCGTGACCTCAGACCACGCGCAAAAAAACAGTCGAAACTATTGACCGGTCAACAGTTCGCGAACGTGGATCGTTTTTAGAATTTCAAGAAACGGTAAAAAATACCAAATTACTCTTATATAAGAAATCAGTACTTTTAAGACAGTTATTGATCAGGTTATAAAACAGTTATTTTATATGTGATTTGGGAAACAGTTGTCCCTCGGTGTCGGGAACAGTGTTTTGAACTGTTGCCCTCGGCCTGTATACTATTGATATCGAATTTAAAATAGATAAAATTAATAAATTGACATGTTGACATGTATCCATTTACTAGCCCTGATTAGAATGACTAAAGTAGATTCTTATATATGTAAGATGATGTTTTATTTGTTTTCGAAATGCATCGCAATGACCAGCTATGATCATTATAGAGAGTCGAGCTAATTTGGTGGAGGACAATCACAAACAAATGTCTGGGTAGAACCACCGGCGCACCGCAGGTCAGATGGAAGACGTTCCCAAATTAAGTCCTTAGCCCCGAACGGTACTCTAACACACGCGTTGAGAGGTATAGCGGTCAGAGGAGTTAGGAGTCGGCGACTCTACCGCTACGCCACGGGCGCCCCAAATGTAAGATGATAGTAGAAACTTTAATCTTAATTATACTCCTCACTTCTGTTGTCCAAGAAGCATACCTGAATAATGATTGTTTTATTTAAATGGCATTTGACATAGATTATGGGAGAAAAGAATGTGTTCCACACATTGACAATACCAATATGTACCCGTTCTATGGTCATGTCCCCATTAATGTAAAATGATAAAGAGATATAATTTTACGATGATAAATTGTACTGATTCTGGAAATTTATATGTATCTACATTTGTATTATAAATTTCATTTATCGGAAGCTCAGTTTAGTAATTCACCATTTTCACTATATACCGACTCTTTCAACAATGTTGTTTGGGTGCATTGAAACTGTAAGAAATATAAAAGCGCTAGGCGGTGTATGCTTTACCCTGTAAGCGATTACAGGTGTGCAAACAGTGATCAAAGTTATTTCGTAGCTAATCAAATGTACAACACATTGGAAATTGGAAGACAGGCAAGCGGTAGCTTTATTCTGAGATGCTGAGGTGCTCTGACATTACATGGTTCAGAGCCGCAGACGACAGTGAGGCAAAGCTCGGGATAGCGCAAATATCTTGGACTTGTAGATAATGCGTAGTCAGTGGACCACTCATTCTAATACCAGTTCGCTGTATTCAATGTCTGTCTGAATTACGCGATACAATGAGCTTGCAGTTTAAACATAGAACATTTGAAGACTGCCTGGACACAATTGACACGTCTAGTCTCCTTGAACATACATATGTTTGTGTAAACGCACAACATCTTCCGAGGCATGAATAACTGACCGCGAGCCTGAAATCAAGCTTTCTCAAAACTCTGCACGATGTCGCACACGCTCTAGAGGGTGGTTTATAAATGAGTTCAACGTCTGTTAGTGTTGCATTTAATACGTACACCTGAATTGTGTTTTACCAGGTTGGGTATACAAACGTTATCATTGAGTCTGCTTCGGGAATGAAACCGTGACTCTGCATTTCGTTTCGCATCCTATCATGGAAATACTTATAAATACTTTCTCTAGAATTTTTGCATTGTGTAAGCTCGACTTCATTAGCGCGAAGCAGTAACAATGCACATAATATTCACTTCAAACGCAGTGACCATGCAAACAGTATTTGTTTGAAAGCATATTTTAAGAAAGCAGCTGGCAATGTAAGCCTTTTGTCAGAATCACGTGCAAGCAGAACAAATAAGACCGACAAACATGACAATGTATATTGTATTTGGTACCATCAAGAAGAAAGTTCTTTGAAACTTCAAAGACGTTACAGGAATATGTTGTCATGGATGCTTTGGGCATAAAACAAGTTTTGATACTAGGGTGTATTTAATATTAAAAAGAATAATGGCGTGCGACACTTTCATGAACTTTTGTAGTTATCGAAAACCACGTCATTTCACAGAAACACACAAGACGATGAATCTTTTTTATACTTTTTTTAGGAAGAATTTCAATTATAAAGCTCATTTCGTATTTTACTCCCGAGATACATATGTAATTAAGAACATTTATTCAGACTTAGGGACTCGACAGGCAAATGGCTTCTTTACATGTAACAAAGAACATTGCTAAACATTTAGGCAGGGTGTTTTATTGACTGGAAACAGCGGTAGTTTCTTAAAACAAAATTACATTGTAGATCTGTCTGAAATGCGTGTGTTTTTGCTTTTTATTGATAGTAATATAAGATGAATTAGAGATAAAACAGATTAACAAAGAATTGAAACTCGTGCCAAAAGGCGAAAGCAGAGGCCCATTTTGATGTGTCAGTCGATTCATTTCCTACACAACTTCGTTACGTTATGTTACGTTAAACTAGTTTTTTGAGGGTCAGCACACCCTCTTACGGATTATATCGGGATCCTATCATGTGAGAATATGAGAATAAAAGATTATGTGTGGATTCTTTTCCTTATATAATTTAAACATTATTTTGTGTGAATTTCATTCCCTAAACTTAGTTTCGCCTTACATATCATGTACTGTACTCCTATGTAGAACAAGTCAGAGCGGATTAAACAGGGGGTTATTTTGTAGTCGTAAAAAGGAACGCCCTTGAGTGATTCATTTCCCCGTTTATATACGAAACGGGAAAGGGGCGAGAACAGGACCGGTGTTGGATGCATATTATTTAATTTAAAAGAAAATTGATTGTAATTTTTGGGTAAAAGGAGTCCAATGATGATCCTAATTTTGCGATGTCTGAACGCCCATGGACCGACTGTACACTAAACCATTCCTGTTGTCTTACACCTTTCGTGTATGACACAAGAGAGTGTTCCCGGTTATTTGTATAAGAACAGCGTTGTTGTGACATGTCATTATTTATGCATTTCAGCTCTCCTCTCACAAGTACTTGTTAATTGCTGCCATGTTAAGGTAAACGCTTAATGTGAAGATGCTTCGTATTACGGCTTCAGTAAAACATTTTTTAGTTATTTAATTTAACTTATGCGAAACGTGTCATTTGTATACACTTCTTAAAATATAAGAAAGTTAAGTACATTTCAGGTTAAGTACAGGCCAGTCCAGAAATTAGGGACTATGAGGATTTTGAAGAAGGTTGTTCTTTAATGTAATAAACATATAAATTCAATCAATAAACTGCCTTTTATTGGTACGAACAATTCTGACAAACAGCATAAATATCTTCTTTCGTTATATAATTTGAATTGACATATGTCATGTTTTAAAGCTTATTTGCATAATATCTATACTAGTACATGTACAGATTTCTAAGCAATTATATAGGTAGATACAAAGTTGGATATGTTTTATTTCCCGCTCATCGTAAGGTAGAACTTTAATACTAAAGGAGCTCTTTATACCACGCACTTCCGATCATTTGGCTTTGAGCTCTTAGAAGAATGTTAAAACCTCAAAGAAAGTAACCGTGCTACGAAATTACTTGGGTACCGTTAAAAAATAGTTAATGCGACAACAGGAATCTTTTGAAAGAAGCAGGCATACGTATAATGTAGTCGTCAAGTACTACTCGATCATCAGGTTGCTTTCATAATTAAACAGTAAAATCTAGTTGTATGACAATGCGTAATTATCCATTATTAGCAGGGCACTTCGCATCTTTCCTTTTTCGGATTTTGGAATAATGCGATTTTTATAACAAATGTGATGCTGAATAATATTGTTTATTTCAATGCATTGTTGTATGTTTTCGCACCAGTAAGAATTGATAGATATGGCATATTTTATGCATAATATTTTTTATCAAACTATATGCCGTGCGGTGTTTGCACGTGGAACAAGACGTTGTAAAATTAACCGTACAAGGCTGCTTATTTTCATTTTTTGTAACATGATAAAAAGTACAACAGTCATACAATAAATAATATATTGCATATTGAAAGATAATTTATGTATATGATTATCTGAAAAAGAATGCAGTGTTGTACTAGTATCAGGATATAAATAAATAAAAATATTATACAAATAATTACATGCTCACAGTTTCAATTGTGTATGTGCCGTCAATCTTTAGACACACATATTACTCGAACATCTATGGTTTAAGCTGACATACACGCCTTTAATATATAGAAAAAGGAATTGTTTTATTTTATTTTACATCACAATTATAATAACAAACACTTTAAACAAAACATAGTTTTAGTTATAGTTAAACGCTACAATTGCTGAAAATTATTGACGAAAAATGCAGTAAATGTACAATTTTTCCGTTCTTTATAATCGAACATGTTAAATAACAATATGACCACTCTACACATTTGCATGTACAAGAACGTGTACGGGCAGATTACATAAACATGTGCTGCACATTTTCTACAACATTGAACTCTTTTATTCACGTATATGTATTAAAGTTCAGACTCGCCTGTGTGTCTAAACCGAGGGATGTCAATTCTCTTTAATGTAACAAATATTAAAGTCAATGTCACACATGTATCATACAATTATGTGTCTTGGACTAACAGTGAAAAACAAGATCGATCATGTTACTGCTATAGTTAAATTTCAACCAATGCCCATTTGAAATTACTTATTTTATATAATAGAAACTACAAGCCTTTATCGAGACAATGTTAAATACGCTTTGTATTTCGGTCAGACATTATCGCCAATTCATGTAATAAGTTTATCATATTTGTTAATGTTATCCGATATTCTTGCGAACAATACACAAGAGGTTTCCGATTAAGTCACTTTAATTCTGCATCGCCACGGCAACTTATTTAATTTGTATGTTTTATAAATTATAAATTATTATTTTCATAAATATCTTGAAATATTAAGTTTAAGAAAAGTAATTCTCCTTTATTGCAGCATTGTCTCTGTACCTTTATATTGAAGCTTGATAAAAAAAATAGTTTCCACACTGTATTTGTTACCTACAAAGAGCATACAGCGAAGAAGTCGAGAAAGGACAACGAACGCAACCAACATCGAAGAGTCATCCACAGAAAATAGCAGACGTGTCAAAAATGGAAAGTGTCAACGCACATCAACCATCAAACAAAATTAGCAACACTCATTGTTCTGAACACAGTACGCCGATGAAAGTGTGCAATACCATAGCACCGAAAAGCCTGTTTTCGAGTGCGTGTGTGCTAAACGTACGCAGCGATACTATTTAGGCTGAATTTCCCAAGAACCTAACAGAGAAGGATTAATACTCTAAAGAGTATATTTGTTGAACCAGCCAGCGTACGACTGATTGGCACAGGGCGATGTAACAAAGCAGTTAAAATAACAAGTAACAAAATCGATTGCCGTACAGTTGAACAAAAATACTTTTGGCCAAAGAAAGTATACTGCTAAAGATAGTATTCATAGAGCCAATGCGAAGCTAACACAATTCCACCAAAATCTATTTATGATTACAAGTATCAACTTGACCCTGAATGAAAATGTTAACTGCAAAGATCTGAATTATTCCAGTGATAATCATTACAACGAATATGTTAACACAGGTACAACAAAATTGAATTTTATTAACATGTAACCTTCCAGGACAATGTCAAGTGAGCCAAGTCTCAGTCATATGTTTGATAAACACAACATTGATATACCACAAATAAGTGAACATAAACTACTCGAACAATCCAAAGACTTTCTAAGTACTATACACTCTGGCTATACGGCAGACATTGTGTGACGAAACCCCAGGGCAAAGAGCCCGATGTGGTAAAAACGGTGTCAATATCATGTACAAAATCGCTAACATTTAACATAAAACATACTGTAGTGATTCAAACCAAAGCTAAACATAGAGCTAAGACACCAGTGACTAACACCTGTCTATATTTTCTTTCTATACAAGCCATCAATTAATTATGACTTCGTGGAATATAGTGACTGCATATACAATCTACAAGACCTATTTGATATATACCACACACAAGGAATTGTACTTCTGTGTGAAGATATGAATGTTGACATATACCACTATATTTTAAAATTGTCGAAAGAAAGAGCCAATGCACTGGTGATTTTTTTACACCAAAACCATTACGATCATATCAAAACAAGACGTGCAAACATTACCTTCAAACACACCTACAAAATACAAGACTAGGTCATCAATGTTGTACAGCATATGAACCTGATCCTTGACTGCATAGTTCTAGAGGAGGGCCTGTGTCACGTTTCCGACCATCTTCGGTCTTGTGATGTAATAACAGACTATTATTGAAACACATATTGTATCTTCTCTGAAAAGAAATAATATTCTTTTTAATGAAAACTCCTTGCACATTTATACACGATGTACTGTTTAATATAGTTATGTAATACCATTCTAACAACGAGAACGCAAGAGATCTATAATAAATAACATTGCCCCTGCTATACTAATTGCTTTACACACTAGTAAAATCACTTGTGTGACACAGGTACACACCTTATTTGTTATTTATGTATTTCTTTTAAAAGTAACTGTTTTCCAAAATTGTTTAGTTCATTTGCAATTTAAAAAAATGCTATTTACATAGTACATGTTTTAATATAAAAATACATAAAATATTTCTATTCATTGTGGTATTTTATCACACTTCACCATATAAGAGACACGCATGTAATCAGTTCATTAAGTAAAACATGTAAAATGTGCATCTCACATCACATCATAACCCTACTTGTGTTTCTTTGTGACAAGTTTACTCGGATGTGAGATGTACATAAATACACTTACTGTGCACTCTAGACTCCAGTCGTGATATCTACATGTAAATAATGTATCATACGACTGTACAGTTTATTTCTTGACAATTCTATATGTAAATGTTGTCGTTCCAACAACCAAAACACTTCAGAATACTACGTATCACTGTTACTTCCATTCAATCTCATCTTTCTTTTAAACACCCTTTTTCCATTCCTTCATACTCTAACCTTACAGTTAACTGAGCTCTGAATTCAACCGTCATGTTAAGTTCTTTAATTGTCAACATGTGTATGTTTATACAGCATATACATTTGCTGGATGCTGTCGGTATTGTTGTTTTTTTTCTGCATGATCTGCTAATATTTTTGTATAATATCTTGAAACTTATCTCTGTAAAGAGGAAATAAAATGAGATGAGATGATGATGAACACAAACAGGTATTTCGACGGAAAGCTATATAACTGACTACCGTAATGGTGTTTTTATTGATCTTTGGTTATGACACAAAGCATGACGAGATTATTCATGACATAGTGCTATTGGTAAACAGGATTCACCAGGCACTCACAAATACTCGTATATGCCCGTTAAAAGTCGGTATCTGTCGGGAGAATTAGTAGACTGACGCTACATTATGCTCTAAGTAGGAAACAGAGACAATTATTATCACTGACGTTGCTGGCTCGGTGGTTAAGGCGGATTGATATGAACTGCGGGTTTTAAGTTCGATGCGTTGTGAAAGTAATGTTTATGTATTTATTTTACTTACATAGATTCACACAATGTACTCTTGTAGGTTCACCATGATTTTGGTGAGTGTTCCCTGCTACGGCTTGAATTTAGAATACAATATCACACTAAAGCAGTATCATACTCAATTATGGTATTATATTTAACCCTCTTTGTGCTGAATGTTTAAATGTCACGTAGAATAGAAATAAAAGCGCACATAACCTCGTTAAAACATTAAGTAAAAAAAAGTCAGACAAATATATTAATATAAAATACCACGAAATACCATACAATTTCAGAAACTATCCATGCTTTAAATAGAAAGTTAATGAAGAAAATAACCATTGCGTGACTCGAAGTCATATATTTATTGTCAGAGCTTCCTAGCATATCCACTACGGTATATATTATCGTATACATTCCAATACACTGTAAAGTTATAAGTTTGAAGCGAAATTCGCAAGCTTTTTGTTGTACGTCGGAAGCACCCAAGTGTAAAAGGAAACATAGACGGAAACTTATAAGTGCCCGGTGAATTATGTTTACCAATACTTGCGAGAGAGTAAACAATTGAAACTTATTCTAAGCATACATACAACCAACCTTACCAAAGCAGTTGTGTATATCTGTTTCAATGGTTCAATTTCGTCTAGATGTACGTATTAAAACGATTCCTGAAAGAACACACGATGTTCGAAGGAACAATTTTACTTTTTGGATACAGGAATATCAATTATACTGTCTATCTAAATATCTTGAATTAATATTGTAGCAAGTAGACAGGAAACTATGTTTAATCTTAATTGATCGTAAATGTTCTAAATAATTCTATGTTAACACAGGTGTTACGGACTGCAAATTATATACTGCAACCAAGACAATAGCTGTAGGTTATGAATGTCTTGTTGAACCCTATGTGTCACAGGATCGCATATGGAACGCATGAGAGCTGTATTCGACCGTAAAAATGCCACCTGTCACCCACATTCGTTTGCTCAACATCCTCCCCATCCTCCTCCTCATCGTCAACATCATCAATAACATAATTCAATGATCAAGACGACCATTATCATGATGAACCTCAGCATGACCACTACTTCCATCACGACTACCATCATCAAGATCATCAGCAGCATCAGCTTCATTGTTGTTGTCATCACCATATTGAAAATCATCATCATTATGTCAGTTATAATATCTATGTGACAAAATATGTTCGATAAAATGTGATTGTTACGTTTTTCTTTGTTGTATTCGTTGCCAATTTTATTTTCCTGTGTAGACTATATGTATGTGGCATATTCGTTTGGTGTGCATATAGAAACGTTTGATGCTCGTATTATTTTCCGCCAAATATTGTATAAATGATATATTCGGTCATATTTTTACTCGTATTACATAAAGATCACGACATCCGACAGGACATACACAAATACTAAGTTTTAAATCGTACTGGCATAAGATTCGGTATGACATCCAGCACTACATTTACTATCACTAAGTTTGAAGTTTGTATTCGACAGTTATACAGCAGCAGTTATTAGTTTGTTGTTTTTTGTTCCGCCATGTCATGAAATTTTCAAGCAAATATTACATTATACAATGCATGTTCACTTTACACTGACATTGTAATCCAAAAAAGGATCAAATAATTGGAGGTGGGGGTGTCTCTATTTGTAGGAGTTCAAAGTCCACTATTGCTATGTAACAATTATTGTGTCTGGCCATGTTTCGAGAACAATAAACAGGATTGTGAGTCCTGAATTATATTGTGAAAAATACATCTTTTAAAATCTGTTAAAGAACGTGATTTTAAGCAAAATAAAATATATATTATGTCGCCGCCATTGTGATCCGGTAAAAGTGTGAAGCATTTACACTGGCATTGCACTTGCTGATCAAGTGCGTTTTCCTTTTACCCAGTTATTAACACAGACACAAAATTTCTGGGCCATTTAATATTTAACTTAATTCCGGCTATTTTTACGGTCAGGTCTGCGTGTATTTTTTTACAAATACTCTATATCAAGACTAAAGGTAGACTATTAACTCAATGTTTATTTTAAAGGACACTTACCTTAATGTCGTATTTAATACAGCATATTAACTTAATTCCGGTTATTTTTACACCGGATTAAATCCATGTTGGAAATTTATACGGCCTAATATGGCCATGTCGGTAATCTTAAACCCAAAGTCTGTTATTTATATGCATATTAATGCCATTTTGTATAGGGCATACCAGCTCCATGTCGGTAAATTATATGAGCTTATAATAACATGAAGGTAGTTAATACTGTCTGATAACTCCTTGTAGGTATTTTATTTGCGGTATTACTCCATGCCGGCAACGTATACTGTCTAAAATCTCAATTACGTTAATTAATACGACCGGTGGTTTATACGGTAAGTTGTGTTCAATAATTCCATGTCGGCAATTTAAACGGCTTAAAAGCTCTATTTTTCTGTAGGTAATCTAAATCCCAAAGTCGGTAATTTATACGGCATAATAACTCCAAGTCGGCAGTTCATACTGTCTAAAATATCAAGTCGGCAGTTTATACGACCTAACAGTTCCATGTCGGTATACGATCCTATAAAATCATGTAGATAGTTAATACCGCCTTATAAGTACATGTCGTAATTTATATGACCTTATTACTCCATGTTGGAAATGTATATTACCTAAAACTAAACATTGCGGTAATTTTTACGGTCTAAAAATTCAATTGCGATATGTTATACGGCATAATAACTTCATGTCGACATTTTTTCCGCACTAATATCTCCATGGCGGTAAGTAATGCGGTCTAATATTTCTATTTAGGTAATTTATAGACAAAATCAATATGTAATATCTTGTATACCCTATACATTTCATGACCTGCATCGAGCAAAAAAACAAAAAAGTAATAAAAAATCAGCAACAACAAACAAAACAAAATAAAAATAAACAAACACGTGATATAAGTGAGATGTCCCCATTTTCAAAGTCCCCGATTGATTTATAAGAATTATTGTGTGTGACCCCGTATCGGTTAGGTAAAAATACAAACGAATGCGTTCCCGATATTTATTGTAAAAAATAATCGTTTGGAAAGATGTTCAATAAACGAATTATTGTATCCAAAATTATATTCAATTATATTGCGATCTATTATAAGTGGAAAGCCTACACTATACATGTACATTTAACACAGGCATTGCACTTGCTCCAACGGCTTTTCCATTTTACCCAGTTATTATAAAGACATATACTTATTGTCGGCTGTATGTATAGACATTTCTGGATGCTTTTGTTGTTATTGTTGTTATGTACAGGACCTGGTAGCACACTCGTAAGAGCGTCGGCTCGAGGTGCTGGAGGCACAGTGAAGGCAGCACTATATCTGTTTCAAGTCGACACCGTCTCCAGATAGCTGAACTATTGTTGGTGTGACGATAAACCCATTAAACAAACATAATCCTGCCGCTCCCAATGGTAATTCAGTATAAGCGAATACGTGAAAACTTCATTTTAAGAGGGTTAAAATAAAGCCCCCAGTTGTTTGTAAAAATAACCGCATGTGTGTCACTGCTTTAAGTGGATATATCCATATACACAAAAAATAAAAAAGTCACCGTTTGCAGTGGTTAAATACCAAGTTCCCGTTTGACAAAAAATACATGAGTGAGAGAGTATGTGAGTGTATATCTATGTGCATCAATGTGCTTGAATTTGTTTACGTGTTTTGTCTTATGTGTGTTTAATTATGATTATTGTAGGTACAAATAAATGACCGCCAGATTTATGGGTGTATATATAACTCCTCAATGGATCTCTTTTCAACAGTCATGTCCTAATTCTTAGTTGTAATTTGATAGACATAGAAACCCTGTTTATTATTATTATTTGAGTTTACTTTATGTATGAATAATAATTGCCGGCTGACTTATGGAGGTTGATGTTAAACAGCTCCTCGGGGAATCTCCGTTCATCCGCCATATCTGAAATTCTAATTATAACATTAGTATAAATTAGGATCCTGGGTATTATGCGTAATAAATGGCCGACAGAGTTGTAGTTGCTGCTTTAATACGGCTCCTCGGGGGATTTCCTTCATCAGCCATATCCGAAATACTATTTTTAGTGTCGAGAGTGTTTTATCATGTTCTTGTGATGATTATGTCGGGGTTTTACTTGCTTCTTTTAGAAAGACACTAAGAATTCGTACATGTAATGTATATTTTCCCATAACTATATTTAATTCATGCACTTAGATTTTAGCGGTAGTGTCGCTTTAAAGTAGATCAATTTCACTTTTATTCTCCTACAAATTTGCAATTAGCCACGGCCGCGCAGTTGACTTATTTTTAAGCCGTACTGGCGTTGCGGATTTTTTAAGTGGAAATAATACGGGAAAAGTGTGTAAGAAGTTAAGTTTTAGTTGGTAATTCAATTGGTTTTGCATGTAATGTGTATTGCAGTACAAATTTAAATGCAATTAATATCATTTATGTCATCAGCAGCAGAAACATCATTGCAACCAACACCACATCAACAACCATCATAATCCACACCATCATCACAACCGTAGAAGTCGAAACTATTCAACTTACCATACTTTCATGGAAACACCTTAAAATAGACTCAGTGCAAATACTTTTGTATACAAGGTTCGGTCATTCAGTGCACACAGTGAAAACATAGTTTCAGAAGTTCATCATGCATGCGCAGTACCCCCTCAATCCTTATATGCAACGAGGTCACCTTAAAATGGCCGTTTGTTACTAAATATAGTAACTAGGTCAACACAATCACGCCGGTTTGTTTGCGGCCAAACCTAAGCCAATACTACTGTCGTCTGTATACTATACTATCCATGTCGAAGGGTATTTTATTGCTGCTACCGTGACTTATTTGTTGCGGTCTGCTACACTGATACATCTGTAATTGCAAGCTGCAACCTTTCCCTTGACATATGTGATCAAGTGGAATTAGAGCAAATTTACTTGACATTGGCTACACAATTAACGCAGGTAAATAACGCAGGTAAACTTTTAAAAAGAGTCTGTCTATCTTTTATGAAAAATTTAACTGCACATGCTATTGTTACCATTTGAAATCTAAACAAAGACGCAGAAATGAAAGTTGTACATTGTCATATTGCTATGAGTGTGATAAACAGAATTTGGAAATCCCATGCTTTCACCGTGGTCACATGATCCGAGCGAGCGGAACAGTACTGTACCCACTATATGGTTTCAATCGGACGTCCTATATATATATTTTTTTGAAAATTTCAATGAGATTCGCATCATACAAGTGAGAAATCAAGAAATAGTGGCTGTATCCAGGCAGATCAGTCTATGCCTACATACGTTAACACTTAAGCCTATAGAAAACAAATCGGGGCCCGACCCCAGATATAAGAGAGGCTTGGAAACTTAAAGACCACTATAACGCAGTTAATTATTGAAAAGTGGTGAAACGTGGAAAGCGCATATGTCGTGTGAGTAGGAATAGAATTTGTCACTGCATTATGTTGTTTATCTTATTTATGAAATACATAATTATGTAAATTATGTTATTTTCTACTTAGGAAATAGATTTTTTGTTCGCGTGATCTAACGCCCAATTTATCACGGCTTCGAGTTAAGATGCGTTTTAATTTAATTACAAAGGCCGTCAAATTATACTAAATAACAAAGATGTTACTTTCCAAAATACAGTAAAGTTTCGGATGAAGGTCCTGTAAACAAAAACTCGGATAAGCGCGACATAATGCCATATGTCAGCCACTGTGGAGGTTAGGAGCAAATCGAGTGCTCAGAGAGTGTTTATTTTGAATGCATATTAACAGTGATTGTGCTGTTCGAGATGTTTCCCGTAAACATATGCAAATTCGCACTGTGTTCGTTCACGATTACATCAATCGTGTTGGACAGAGTGGGTGGGGTAACAACAAAAGAGATTGATGACTGAGAGTGTGATGCTCTTGCTGCAGTTTCGTCGCAGACTGGCTTGGCTGTTTCGTTATGGTTAATGCAAGGTACCAGTGCCTTGCTTAACGCCGCTGTCACGTCCTCTGAGGGTTTCACATAAGCAGTAAGGCTGTTTTCATTCCTGTGTCCGGTAACTGACATTATAGCCCTGCTTGAAAAAGCCTTTTCATGCAGTTTTGTATATACATGTGCACGTAGACAGTGATTTGTATACCTACGGCTCAAACCAGCCTGTTGGGACAATTTGAACATAAAACCAGAAAGAGTATTGATACACAATGGTCTAGCTGCATACCACGACTTGCTGTCAGCTGATAATGTTGATAATGGTCTTTGAAACAAATCAGGGCTTTTTGGATTTAGCTTGCTACAAAAAAGTTCAAACATTCGTTGCTGTTTAATGTTCCCTTTGCAGACGATGCCGTGATGAGTCATTTCTACAAGGGAGCCTTTCCTCATCGTCCGCATCCCTTCTTTTCCTCTCCGCCCAAACTGTGTAATTACATCAAATAACACATTGCTTTGTAGTGCTGGAGGTTTTGCTTCACTAAAAGATAAACCGAGTTATAAATTTGATCAAATCCTCATCTTCAATGGGCTCTTTGTGTACACTTATGTCCCCTCCATTTCGCTTCAGGGTCTTCACCAAGCCGCCCAGTACCATGTTAGATTCCTAGAATACTCTGTCTCTCATCATCTTGATTATTCGGCCGATTTGGGGAGGAGTCAGATACCTGTTGATGCTAGCTAGTATACCCATTAATGTAGACTTTGAGTAATACTGGCCTGATTTGATTTGAGCTGATGCATAAAAGTGTTCAAGAAGGGAATCGAAGCTCAACTATTGGCATTCAATCGAATGATGTATGGTTGCAGCCGGCTTCTACCATCCAGTCTGCAAACTAATTTAAAACAGTGTTACATTGTTGCAAACATTTTATATGTAAGGCTTAATATTGCTTCTAGTGTCATAATTCTTAATTGTTCATAAGAAAGATAAATAATCAAAGCAAATTATTGTTATCATATAAATTAATTTCCATAAAATGTTATAAATGAATTTCATAAATGTATTTAATATATAATATGTTGCATGTATGTGTAAATAACAAATATGTTTTATTTTATTATTGTAAACTTTTTGAAGTGAAATAAGAAACATTATTTTTGTTTACATAATACCTCAGATAATTGGATATAAATTAGTTGTAAGTCTTAGCAATATATCAAATTAGAAAGAAACATTGTAAATATTTATTTATTAGGTATGCAAACACATTATATAGCAAAGTTAATATTTGCTGTGTAAAAAATGCATTAGAATATACATATCTCACACCTATCTCTAGTTTAACAGCCGATTTGTTTTGTCGGTCTGGTTTTTTTTCTGTTTTCTGATCTTTAAGGTTGTTGATTAGTTCATCACTGACATTCTTAAACCGCTTTGATCAATTCTTTACCTTGTCTCAACTGATTGTAGCTCACATTTGTAAAGAAGACCATAAAAGACGTGCCTTATTACACGCCAGTCTCCCCTTGCTCTTCAGGATGTGAACAAAGTCCCAATAACAGACATATATGTTCGAAATTGTTGGCAGACGCAGACGACCGGAAGTTTGTAAAATTGTACTACGATTTGTTTACATTTTCTGAGTCGGTGGTTTTCGCTCGACATACGGAAATTGCTGAATTGTGCAATTCATTGAACATTTACTTGTGGAATGTGCCGAACATGCCGAACAAAAACGATAAGAACGAGTGGTGGAATCTGTTTAACAAAAACGGGTAAGGAAAGTAAAAGGAACAGCTATTATGTTGTAGTAAAATGGTCTCGATTTATGCCAAGACATATTGTTTATTTTATCATGGCAGAATGCTTCCTTGTTTATAGAGGTAAAATATTGTCAGTGTTAGAATTTCTTTTAAATCATTATTGTTCCAGTTATAAAAAACATACCATATATTTCGGTTAATTAAAAAGTGCTTAGTTCTTACCAAAAATGCAAAATATTAATCAACACTATCACCAACCCATCATCATCATCATCATTATCATCATCATCATCATCATCATCATCATCATCATCATCATCATCATCATCATCATCACCAAAATCGTCGTCACGACATCGACAACCTGGACGAAACAGAGTGAAACCAGACTCGTCTGTGAATAACACACGTCTCCATTGATGCTTTGGAAAGCATGTGCCGTCAACCAAGGAACATGACGCATGCGGCGTGCAGGGGAATGGGGGAAACCAACTTTAGGTCGCTGAGTCGGTTTATTACGGGAAGGATGTGAATGTGGCGACTATGATTACATACAATATTAATAGCCATCATTAAATAACTTTACGTTATTAGTCCTATAAAAACTCATGCCGCGTTCAGAAACACGACGGCCTGCTTTAAAACAGTGCCAATATCAATATCACTTTTTCGGCACCGGGCCGAAAAGTGATATTGTTATACAGCCCGCATTTGAAGTAATTTGATTGGATAATAAGGCAGGGCCTAAAAATTATATACATTTTATCAAGAAGCTCTGGGAAATGGCAGTCATTTTGTTTTAACTCGGTCTATGTGTAGACGCCGACAGGTTGCATAAATTTATTAAACAACATATTGTCTATTTTAAACATTCACGGCATGAATTGGTAGTGTTTAACCGAATGTGCAATTTTACAACGTTTCACAAAAACACAATCAAACGTTATCTGACTTGGATTAATGCAAAACAACTAAGTATTACATGTGAAATGTTATAAGTACATGAAGTTATTTAATAAAATTGTAAATAAATAAGTGATTTGATATTGGCTCAGATATCTGTCCTCTTGTCAGTCGTATTGGCCCTCGGCCTTGGGCCAATACGACTGCCCTCGGACATATAACAGGGCCAATATCAGATCACTTATTTATGAACATATATTACAGTTGCAGTTAAGATGGTGCGGAAGACGTATAGTCCTGCCTTGATGTAACTAGTATGACGAAATTAGCTAAGAGACTCCGGTCGGGGGATGACTTCCTTCAACAGTGACATTGACTTTTGTATGACAAATTTTCATCATTATCATTTCATCAGGCGAACATAGTCAATAATGGTTGCAAATTTGTGTACCCTGCGTTTCCTGTTTTGTTGAACTTATTCTATTCTTGTTTTATAGTTACGTTTTTTTTGGTTGGTAACATGGTGAAATCTGCAAAAAGAGTGGCCAATTACGATAGCTAAAACTGATAAATAATGAAAAGGTGGATTCAAATTGTGATTTAAATAATTTACCTTTAAGGAACATGACCTTATAAATCGAGTTAACCTAGCTAGTAACCATACTAACCGCTCTAATCTGGTGTATTCTAAAGTAATCACAAAAGCAATATTAAGCAAACCAACTGATTTCAAGTATATTTTCGCATATTTATTTATATCTATTGCATTTACAAGGGACCTAATGACACTGACTATATGTCCGGTATCGATGTTCTATGGCTTTCCACCCACGGGCGTGTTTTTTTTTTTCTTCTGGGTTTTCGCTTAAACAAGCATTAGGACGTTTACAGTGATGTGATTGTTTTTAACTTTCCTGGTAAATCCTAGACAAGAAATAAGGCGTGTTCTCAACATTGTTAAGTTGGCAAATATCATATGGAAATCTTTTGTAATCGGGCAATGCTTTGGTTAAGTCTTCAGGTTAAACGTATGACATAGAAAACCTGAAGAACATTACCTTCGCCACGTTTAATGACTAAATGTATTTATGTGTTTTTGTCACGAAGGACAGAGTTGAAACTCGTGATAATTACATTATCTTGTATAATAATGGACCTTTGTCAATTAAACAACTAATTTCAGCTGCACAAATATGATGGATGTTTTTGTTTTTTTTTGTAATGGAGTTTGTAATGGCAAACTAAATGCTTTGAATTTTAATATATTTCAAAAAATTATAAAAAAGTTGTTTTTGGTATCGAATAACTACCTCTTGGCGAGCCAGAAAAGCGGCATTTACACAATTTATCTGACCATGACCATGACAAAAGCATGTATAATGCATCATTTTATTCCTCGTTTAGTGTGTTGTTTAATTGTGTAAAATTAAAACGGTCAAGTCTTCATATTTCACTTAATGCTGCTTAAATTCTGGAATTAATGTGCCATAGTATGCAATTATACATTCATGTAAATGAAATCATTGAATGCAACTGTTCACGCATTGCCACACTTCGAAAAGTGCTAGATAAAGGGGCATAACTGTGAATATACAGCAGGTATGCGGGTGAAAGTTATAGAACTTCTTAACTATACAATGTTCTTAATTTGGGTGTTATTGTTTGTAAATGAGGCAGAAATGATTACTAGAGGGGAATCAGAGCTCTGTTACTTGACGGAGATAAATATGGAAAAAAAAATGTTTAATGGTCACTTTCGCAGCACAGGAATCAATCATGACTTTCTAACCATATACGATCTAAGTAGATATACAGATGCTCAACACACAGTCGGACCAGCCATTTTCACTAGTAAACATCTACTGGTGCTAGAGTTAGGGGCATAACTGTAAAAATCCTGCAAGGATGCAGCAGAAAGTTAAATCACTTCTGTTCACTGTTCTAATTGTTTCTTGTTATTTGTATATTAATAATGCCTAAGTATTTAATAAAATTTCTTCATCTAATTTGGTGCAAATAACGTTTCAGATACATTATATGAACTATAACAGCTGTATGTATATAGCTATTAACATTATTTCAAATTAGTCGATAAAAATACAATCACGAAATTCATAAAAATCTTATTGCCCTGGGTCAGAAAATATTATTTAATTACTTCGGTCACCGAAATGTTTCGATCAGTTACGTAAGCGTTCGTATTATCCCGTGATCCGCAGTTACTAACACTCTTGGTTCGGAAACAAGAACCGACGAGGAAAGTCAGACTCAAAAGAGAGGAAGGTCTGTTTTGTCTTTTTCGGAAAGAAAAAGATCATTAACTCGTAGGATGGAAGAGAAGAAATCTTAAATACACACTGGGTCGAAAAAATAAATACCGAAGGCACTTTTTTTAAATTCCGGCATGTTTAACGGAAATGTCCAATGAAATTATCGGCTATGATAGACTATGGCGACGAAAGCTTTCGTCAGTAAAAAAAATACACGTCATTTTTAACTTATCTTGAGCATTTAAGCATTCGCACTACAAGATATTATAGTCTAACACACTGTATTTAGTAACAGAAAAGGATTCACTCCGAAGCCTGACTTGAAGTGGATACTATTCTTAACTTATGTGTTGTTATTTGTAAATTAATGCATAATTGGTTACTAAATAGAAATAAGAGCCCATTACCTAACGGAAATAAAATATAGAAACAAAGCCTTCGTGTCAAGGTTTATTTCACAGCACAAGAGGCAAACTTGACACAGTGACCATCTGGAGTCTAAGTGGAGATACAAAAAGAAGTTATTGTAACGTTGTTGTGAATAGAAGTGAGAGATGGAGGAATAATGGCTAGGTAAACCATCCAGCACATGCCATGCCTCCAAACGTTAATATTGAAACCTATGGGGAAACTATTGGGGTCTTGGGTCGGACAACCCCGCCAACACCCCAGTAAATAGACATAAGCAGTTACTGATCTTTTTACTCTCATATACAACCAGCTCACGACCGTGAATGTGAAGATTCTTGCCGAAATAAAGATTAATGTGTAGCTGATTTCAAACTTCTTTTTTAAACTTCAAAAACAACGATAAGCCTGTCGATATAATGAGGCACGTGACATGAAGCACTCTGAGCATGTGACAGTATAAGACAATGCCCGGTTATTTCCTATTCGGCTTTGTAGAAATCAGCGTTTTATTTTTACATAAAACTCGAATAATAAAGGGTATTGTTAAAAGGGATGTGCATACAATGTCATTTGTAATCAAAAGAAAATTAGTATTCTAAATAAACCCTTTTCTTTTTACGTCCCCTGAAAATGATACTTGCCAAAGTCCGGACACTTTTTTACAGAACATTATGAATTTAAAAAAAAATGCATTACAGCCTCCGACGAGGTCTTTATGTTTCAAAGGCAGTGGTTCTATCACAGCGCTAGTTTCCCTCTTTCTTCAGGCTCCCACACCTGTCTTTCATATTCTTAGTGAAATAGGATCGCTGAGAAGCTATACATTATCGAATTAAACTTAACATAAATCGATCTCAATTATGGTCTTATTTTACTATTTTTTCTTTGTAAGTAATAATTTGAAGCAGCTTAGGTTTTAAAACATCATTGTGTTAAAATCTGTTGACGATTGTTTATATTGTAAAACAATGTGGCTTTTAGCACACTGTCACCGTAATAGGCAAACGTGTTTTTACCTCTCAAATTTAAGCTAATTATTAGAGTTCATATGAACGTAGCTAAAAATAACGTAGCATGGGTTTACATGTACATTTTATACTTTTGTGGATTTATGTTGTTGCTATATATATTTTTTTTCTTTTTGCTCACAAATTGCCAACGCTGATTACCACATTGCTGCTAAACGATGTCCCCAGCTGTTGCAAGTGCTGAATCAAATGCCATTTCTCAACTTAAACAAGGTGCAATAAACTAAAAATGAATTCACATCGTTTGCTAGTTAACCACAACGTGATATATGTTCATAAGATTAATATTGCTAAGGACACATTTCAACGTTATTCTTTTGTAAGATATCTTGGCACTCACCTAGATGGAACCCTTAGCTTTTCAAGTGCATGCAACGAATAGATGTCAAATCGCGATGATGAATTTTTGCATAATTAATAATTATGGAGAGACTCTTGCCTTATCACTAGTCACCATTTAAATTATTGTAATGTTATTCTCTATGGCGTTGCTGCTTCGGAGTTATGGTATATGCTGCGAATTAAAAACTTGTGTGCAGAACTGGTATTTTAAACACATTGGACTTCCAGATCTAAACAAACGCGTCGTCATCTTCATTGGCTTCCGATAAAAGATAGAAGAGAATTCAAATTATTTACATATGCTCATAATTGCATCAGTTGCGTTAATACTTTATTTGTAGCTAACTGGCGAAAATTATATAGGGACAAGCTGTGTTAACGATATCATTTGACAGTTTTGAACATTTTTTTCTCTCACGCAACCAAATATGTTTTTGCTACCAGAAAAAAATCCCGCCAGAAATTGCTTATAGTCCTGTTTAATAACCCCTGTTATCTCCCCTGAATAATTGCCTCCCTTACACGCTCTTTAGCGCGGAGGTTCGCATTTCATTTCCGGTGGAGAGCAAATAAAAAATGTCAACGATGGCAGAAAAGGTGTTAAACTCGATTGAAAAAAGAGACATTATTGTTGTGTGTGTAGCAATTACAGAGGGGAGTTGACAGAAGGACGCCACCTTTCACAGATTTCCAAGTGACAATAAAATGAGAAAACTGTAGATAAGTCGACTTTAAACAATGAGCCAAATTTCCACTTGCAATCTGAAGAATGATCGACTTTGTTCAGAGCATTTTCTAGAGGGAAAATATACCAAGGAGAATCCTATACCGTGCAGATTCGTCGTAGACAACAAAGTTTCAAAAGTGGGTGGGGTATTGTGTGTGCATCATTCACGGCATAATCAAAACTCCAAAGCGTCTCAAAGATTTAATTGTTTATGGAAAATGTATAATCTATGACAATGTCGAAAGATAAAAGAATAAACGTTGCATTTATTATTATTCAAGTATAAAACAATGGCTGCGATTAATAGGTAACGCGAGCAAATGGAAACAAAGACCATCACGTGACGTTAACAGCAGCGAATTTGCACATAGGTCATTAACAGTCACACCTCTAGTGCATGACCGCAATAAAAACAACTGACGGTCACACATTGACTTTCAGGTTTTGTTGAGTGGCCGCTTATTACATGTTAATTAATGAAAGAATTGTCAGTTTAAGATGACCGCTGATTGGACGACAATTAAAGAACAAAGTTAATTGCGATTAATTTTAGTCAATCATAGATACGAGGGAACTTGTAAGTAACGAACACTTCGCAGTTGTGTCTTATGTCAACAGTTTGTCAAATAAGATATATATAGAATCCGATGATGAAAATTCAGTCTCTCCAAACAAGCCAAACTGTAATGGCTTTCCAGCGTCAATTGCAACCGTTTTGTTACAGCAAGAATGCACGCCATCAAGTGCGATAGATGCAATGCCTGGCAGCAGTTATGTCACTAATATGGGAATATATAATTCATATATGGTACGACTATTCCCAATTCGGTAGGACTATTCCCGGTACGAGAATGAAGTGGTACGGCTATTCCCGCAACCGACATATACAAGTCCATGCTTTCCAATTTACCACTAGCATTTTATCTGCTGAAAATTTGTAATGACTAAATTTTTGTCTAAACAGGGAGACTGTATTGAGAGAAATCTTAATACATGTAGTTACAAATAATGCAACACTATTTTTTATAATTATTATATATTTCTAAATTTTCAATTAAAATGCATGTACATGACAGTATTCTAAAACAGAATGACATCATATAGATGGATTTTGAAACAAAATTTTGACATCTAAAAAATTAAGTCTGTTTTCAGTGTGTCTAGCTTAAGATATGTCCACACTTTTCCAGCAAAATCATATCTCTAACTGAAGAAAAAACAACACATTTTTTACGTGATATGCAAGTGTTTGAAGGAGTTATGTGAACCGAAAAATAACATACACAGTGGGTACAATCACAGCCTGCTCCGTGAACCATTCAAGTCATTTTTGATAGACAAGCCCAAGGTTCATAATCCTTTCTCTTATTATCTGTTGGCAAAGATGGAATCACCTTGGCTCTGATGTAACAGTGTGAACATTTAGCACTGATTTCGTGTTATCGAACACTATGGACATGTCTGTCTTCGTAAAAAACTTTGGCCTTCAGCTGCTTTTTTGCATTTATGTTCTCTTTGTCAAACGTCCTATTACGATTAAGCAACAAATAGTTATAAAAATCCTCTTGCCGAAAAAATAGAACTTTAGATAGATTTTCGTCCAAACGTCCTTTAAGCTGGCTAGGTTTTGGAAGATTCTCGCCGAATGGCGTTACAGACAACTCTCCTTCGCGTTTGATGCGGTCTTCTTCGTCGTCCAATTTATTGTCACTTAATGTCCGTATAACAAGCTTTTCTATCGCGTATTATAAGTTTCTCTAAGAAAGTTTTTCAGTTCACACACTAATTACTTTAAAAATTTGCACAGATCACCGATTTCATTGTTTTCTGACGCCATCTTGTTTGTGTTTTTGCTCACCGGAAGTTGTACGCAAAACGAACGATAACTCTTCAAAGGGAGATAACAAGGGTTATTAAACAGGACTATAGGTGCCATACATCCATGTGAAAAGTAAGATTGACACCGCCCCCTCCCCCACCCCCACCGGCCCCACCCCCTTTTTGTAATATCCAGAATGAATTTGCTATCCTAGCCACGCTGCAGTAATCCCTTCCTGTTGAAATCAATTTAGTTAATATTTCTGCTAATCAGCTATCTATTTTATGTGACTTTCAACTGACTTAGTGTAATAACCAATCCTTTAATTAAAAAAAAATGTACAAAAAAGAAACTATGTCCGAACTCCTCAAAATAGTTGTTAGTTGCTAAGTGAATAAGATAAAGGCGAAGTTGGTATTTCACCGACAATAGAACGTTATTCTAAGCCATATAATAGATTCTACATTATTTATGCTGTTTTGAGTTATAAATATATCTGCAGCAAGACAAAGCAGAATATCTTTTAATAATAGGAGTATTACGTCGTGTTTGCTGTCTCAATAAACACAAAATAATACATTAAGTAAATAATAAATAACATGAGTATTATCTAGCAGAGATGCAACATTATTTTTTCTTTCAAGGAAATACACAAGTACCTCTGGCGTTGAATTAAGTTTAAAAAGATTCTAAACAGTGTTGTGCATAAATACTGAACGTTAAAGGTGGTATCCGACAGTTTGCACCATTCTTTGTCTCTTATGCAACCACATAAACTTTTTTATACAAGTTACCTCGAAACGCCATTTATTGCTGTCATGTATCCATGTAAAATGTAAAGAATAATTCCCCGATTGCGATTGCAAAATGTATTTCCTATCCAAGTCACGCTACACACATTTTTAACTTCGAATACCACCTGACTCGTTACTTTTGAGTTTATCTTACATGGTCATCTGGGTAATTAGTTCTGTATTTGGTTTAGCTGAAGTCCCCACCGTGCTTATTTACAGATTTTAAAATAATGTACATTTAAAGAGATATATTTCACTTAGGTAATGCGGTAATGAGCTTTTAACAATACTTAAGTATACGATAATGCAGCGATTATGCAATTATGTACATATTCTCCAGTCCAGGGGTAAGATGTTGTGACATATATTTGATAGAGGTAAACTGTCGAATACGACCTTTAAACGTATGATTAGTCTTTTTCTTCATTTAATTTGTGTACATGTGAGAAGAGGCTGTAGATCGATAACTTCTATTCAAGTGACTTAAGTAGTTAACATTAACCGTTCCCTTTCCTATAGGAAACCATTGTTCTGGCGTGATTATAACTGCTTGTTTCATCCTTGGTCTCATAGTCATTTGACGAAAAGTAACAAGGAAGAAAATACTCAGTGAGACAAGGTTATTTTTAGCTATATACAAGATTCTTCATTAGGTACATTATTTGAAATATTCAAATGTCTATAGCCAGACAAATCAAGATGACTTAGAAGTATTTAAAGTTAAGTTCACAGAACAAAAACAAAGTAAGTACGATCAGGCATTATTATGTTTACAGTTTATTTCAACCATATCTCGTTTAGTGTATTATTTATTTTATTCAGTTAAATGTACATGAATACAACTAAAAACCAGTTTGCCAAATACAGTTACATGTTATAACATGTAATAAATGTAAATTGTTGATTTTGATAAACGAACCAATTTTCATTGAAATAAAATGAAATAGAAATGAGCTGCGTAAGCGCTGTGGGGCCCATCATTTTGGGTAATATAGAACATAAAGAGCAAATTAATTCCTAAACTTAAAAGAACCTGGTAGAGGCCTTTATATTGTTATGAATATAATTACTATAAAGCATAGTGTCCACATAAATGTTACTAAGGGTCACGTGCTAGAAACTATGAGTGTAAGTTTCAATTTCTGAAATTACCTATGGTTGGGTTTAAAAGGGGACATTAAATTGAATTTATGTTGAATTAATGGGGACGGGCTATTTTAGGGACGTACGTGTGTACATACATGCATGCATACATGCATCCGTCCATCCATCCACACACACACACACACACACACACACACACACACACGCACACACACACACACACACACACACATACACACACATACACACACATACATACATACCAAAACTTGCATATGGATACTTGAAGTCGATTTGAACGAAAAATAAAAAGATTGTACAGTCAATTTCTATATAGATATCACAATGGCATACAGGATATATTAAAAATTGTTGTTCTACAGTAAGGTATGTTATATCTTTTCATATCCTAAGTGGATAATGTAAGATTATCTTGAACTGTGTGCCTCTACCAATATAATATTATCTTGAAGAACTTAATTTTTAACTTGAGCTATGCTCCAAAACTTTGTAACTCTCTTTACTTAAAGTTCCCAGTCACATTCCAAAATATAATAAAGCTTGTGACTCAGATATTGTCATGCCAAAGCATTCCGTTTTTCATTTGTTTATGTTTCAGACCCTATTGCCACAATTTATCAAAACCTTTTAATGTATCACAAAACATGCTAGCATAGCTAGCGTATATCTTTTCCTTGGAACACACTACTTTTCTCCTAACATAAAATAAAACTTAATGATTCTATATAAAAATGATTTACGTACATTGTATATATTGAGCGTAAACGTGCATGTATTTATCTTTACTCGAATTATTTAAACTTATAAATGAAATCATATAATTTTGTATATATGTGAGCGGAAACTGCAGGGTAGAAACTAACATTCGACTGTCTTCGATACGGAACATTAGCCCTTCGCTTAAAACAGGAAGTTACACATCAAGAGGGATGATTTGGATAATTTTCTTTGAAATCTTTATGATTCAGATGTTAAAACCTTAAATACAGGAAATACAGTATGTACTATCCCTCTCAAAAGGATTTCCGTTCTCGCACATTATTTTATACATGGAAAAGACTAAAGTCAAATTGACTGACTTATTCACAAAATATACATACAACTTACTATACTGTTATGTTAACCCGTAAACTGCTAGGCCTCACAAAATAATATTTGGTTGCTTTCTATGTGCACATCAAGCGATTTTCCTATTTACATATACTGAGCTAAGTGTATAACAATATATGTTTGGGTCGTATTACCCGTTCTTATTTTCCTTTCTCTGTTTAATGCGCTAGAACTGAACAAATAGGATTGATAATAATTCACCCCAGTCGGATGATTCCTATGCCCAAAGTAACTCAGTGCGGCTCGGTACTTCAAAAGTCCGATATCTAATGGTCGACCTTTAGATTTATACACGTTATTTTCACCATTATATGATAATATGTAGTCAATAAATGTGGCAGAACTCATGTTCTACTGGTTCTATGCGTCAGAGGTCAATGTATATTTTTAAATGAATGTATAAAACTGCTGTCTCATGTAGTGAAATCGCTAACGGATATATTTCATGTAATGTTCCTGAATAGCGCCTTTGTCTGACCAGTCTCTCAGGCCGCTGCTTGCTTAAGTGGCTAAATCTTTTAGTAACAATGCTTAATAGCACATCGCATCTTTCCCCTTTGGGTATAGTATTAACTAAAATCAATACAGCAACTACACAGCAATATATTCAGAAATTAAACATATTTAGCTTAAGGTAAGCTCAGCATGATTGAGGTCATACACCAGTTGACCACTTAGCGTCAAATTCAAACACTTAACATCAACATAAGCTCAAAAGCGGCTGGCTGTTACAATGACACCTTGCATCCAACGTACATGTAGATGTTCCAAGAAAAGTGTCTACGATTAGCATAAGTTTTCCTACACAACATCGCCCCCCCCCCCCCCCCTCCACCCACTTCCTTTACAGGACTTGAATGTGAACTCGTATGATAACGAAATGGCATACTCCTGCCCTCGATAATAATATTGTGACTATCAGAAATAATGTTGTGATAAAGTAGTAATAGTTATGAGTGACCAGTCAGCATCAAACCACAATGAAGTGACACACTTAAAAAAATTCTGAAACAGTACAGGAACAATTAATTAATAGAAACCAACCTGGATATGTGTTATTTAATTCAAAGGGATAAGCATGGCTTTAAGGTTAGACTCCACTATGTAAGTTTGTTCTATATTCTATAGTAAATCGCGGAAAGTTGGAAACAAACTGCACCATGGTGCAGTTATGACAATTCCCATAATCATACAAAGGTGAAGACAGCATTGTATTGTCTATCCGAAACAACCAGAAATAAGCCAACTTCTGCAATTGGTAAGAATGTTCTGCTTCATAGAACGCACATACCGCCAAATTGCGAGTCGGTAGCCTCAAAATTTCTAATAATTATGTACTTTAGGTAATTGTATTAGTACATTACAAAGAGTTTTGCTTTATCTTAATTCTACATGATTACCAGCTTCATTTTGACACCAGAAGATTAAGGTAAACTTTAAAATAGAAAATCTGATGCCAAAACATACAGTTGATCCTAATGCTGTCAGGTGCGGAGCCATTTTCTATATACATTGATGCTTATATAGTATAACTTGTACGCTTTTTGTCGAAACAGATAGCTAGTTCATATTGAAAATAAATGTCCCAATATATTATAATATAACATAACATAACATGGTATAGCACGGCACGGCAAGGCACGTCCCGGCACGGGACGGCACGGCACAGCACAGTATAACATAACATAACATAACATAACATAACATAACATAACATAACATAACATAACATAACATAACATAACATAACATAACATAACATGACATGACATGACATGACATGACACAACATAACATAACATAACATAACATAACACAACATAACATGACATAACATAACATAACATAACATAACATAACATAATATAACATGGCATGGCAAGGCATGGCATGGCACGGCACGGGACGGCACAACACAGTAAACTATGACATAACATAACATAATAATTTATAATATGGTATGGCAAGGCATGGCATGGCATGACCCGGCACGACATGGCCCGGCACGGCCCGGCACTGCCCGGCACGGGACGGCAAAGCGCAGTATAACATAACACAACAAAACATAACATAATATAACTTAACATAACATAACATAATATAATATAACTAAAATGAAACAAGAGGGCCGTGATGGTCCTGTAATAAACAAGATTAATTGTTATATTATCAGAAAAAATATATATTTAACGAAGACGAAGACTTAATATATCGAGAAGACATTGATGTGGCAATAGTCCGAAGTTATACACTTACGGAACAAGGACGACGACAAAGCTGCCATCTGGAAACGTCGTTAAGTTATGGCGGGATACACATAATTAGCACTGGGGACCTCGTAAAGTTATGGTGGGATACACATAATTAGCACTGGGAACCTCGTTAAGTTATGGTGGGATGCACATAATTAGCACTGGGAACCTCGTTAAGCTATGGTGGGATACACATAATTAGCACTGGTAACCTCGTTAAGTTATGGTAGGATACACATAATTAGCACTGGGGACCTCGTAAAGTTATGGTGGGATACACATAATTAGCACTGGGAACCTCGTTAAGTTATGGTGAGATTCACATAATTAGCACTGGAAACCTCGTTAAGTTAAGGTGGGATACACATAATTAGCACTGGGAACCTCGTTAAGTTATGGTGGGATACACATAATTAGCACTGGGGACCTCGTAAAGTTATGGTGGGATACACATAATTAGCAATGGGAACCTCGTTAAGTTATGGTGGGATTCACATAATTAGCACTGGAAACCTCGTTAAGTTATGGTGGGATACTCATAATAAGCTTTGGGGACCTCGTAAAGTTATGGTGGGATACACATTATTAGCTCTGGGGACCTCGTAAAGTTATGGTGGGATATACATAATTAGCTCTGGGAACCTGGTAAAGTTATGGTGGGATACACATAATTAGCACTGGGAACCTCGTTAAGTTATGGTGGGATACACATAATTAGCACTGGGAACCTCGTTAAGTTATGGTGGAATACACATAATTAGCACTGGGGACCTCGTAAAGTTATGGTGGGATACACATAATTAGCAATGGGAACCTCGTTAAGTTATGGTGGGATTCACATAATTAGCACTGGAAACCTCGTTAAGTTATGGTGGGATACACATAATTAGCATTGGGAACCTCTTAAAGTTATGGTGGGATATACATAATTAGCTTGGGGAACCTCGTAAAGTTATGGTGGAATACAATTAATTAGCTCTGGGGACCTCGTAAAGTTATGGTGGAATACACAAAATAAGCACTGGGAACCTCGTTAAGTTATGGTGGGATACTCATAATAAGCTTTGGGGACCTCGTAAAGTTATGGTGGGATACACATTATTAGCTATGGGGACCTCGTAAAGTTATGGTGGGATATACATAATTAGCTCTTGGAACCTGGTAAAGTTATGGTGGGATACACATAATTAGCTCTGGGGACCTCGTAAACTTATGGTGGGATACACATAATTAGCTCTGGGGACCTCGTAAAGTTATGGTGGGATATACATAATTAGTCTGGGAACCTCGTAAAGTTATGGTGGGATACACATAATTAGTTCTGGGGACCTCGTAAAGTTATGGTGGAATACACATAATTAGCTCTGGGGACCTCGTAAAGTTATGGTGGGATACACATAATTAGCTCTGGGGACCTCGTAAAGTTATGGTTGGATACACATAATTAGCTCTGGGGACCTCGTAAAGTTATGGTGGGATACACATAATTAGCTCTGGGGACCTCGTAAAGTTATGGTGGGATATACATAATTAGTCTGGGAACCTCGTAAAGTTATGGTGGGTTACACATAATTAGCTCTGGGGACCTCGTAAAGTTATGGTGAGATACACATGATTAGTTCCATACCTAGTCCTTGATTACTCAAAATAATATGACGTTGCAGCGGCATTTCGAACTCTTTTCAGGCTCTAATTACTCCAAGGCATGCGACGCCTTAATCAAAATCAGCTACCATTTAGCCATTGTCGGAAAGCATCGGCTAAATTACCTTTAGAGATTGGCGTAATAATATTATACTATTTAGCATGAGTTGGAGGTTTGGGGTTGGGGGAGTAGCCTCTGCCATATGGCAAAGAAACCCATGGCCTTGATCAACCCTCTGTTGACACAACTTGCTTTTACCTTGCTCATATGAAGCAATATAGTTGAAGAAACAATAAAAGATACTTAATGGGAGAGAAAGAAGAGAGAGAGAGAGAGAGAGAGAGAGAGAGAGAGAGAGAGAGAGAGAGAGAGAGAGAGAGAGAGAGAGAGAGATTCATATTTCATTCTTAGTCGAAATCTATGTACAACAATCACAAACAAACATATGAAATATTGCCACTATTATTTAAAATGTACGTGCCGTTTTGTTTCATAAGTACATGGTAAAGTGTTTGTCTAATAAAAAACAAGACGTGTACATAATTTAGAAATCACACCGACCTTACATTATCGATTCGTGTATTGTTACCCTGATTCGATCTTAAAACGTGTGGCTCATGTGTATAGTCAAAAAGTTGTTCAAAATAAGCCATTTTAATAATTTTATTTCACAAATTCAATCAGTCAACTGAACTTTCAGCAAATGTGCATGAGGAATCTTACGATGCAGAAATACAGAAGCTCTTACCGAGAATCCCGGTGTGTTCATAATTGTTACCTTTGGGGTTCTTTTCCAAACCGTGATCAAACAGGACTGAAGATGGTGCGAATAGTCTTCTGCATTATACTGGTAACTGCGATAAGGCTTGCTTTTTATTTCCGATATTATTTGAAATGCCTTTATATGGACTTAGATTTTTTCGGCAGGTCTTGAATAAATTCGATCTTTGGATTAACCGGTTTTCGTATGACGTTATCGAATGGTTGCCACCACTGTACAGCTAAGTGACAACCCAATCAAAACAATTCGGATTGTGATGATGCGGTCCAGAAATAATGCAGGCAAAAGAAATCTACCACGCAAACGCTAAAATATTTCTGCTACTGCGTCGATTGTTGATGCTGCTGCTTACTTGGTGTGATGCTAGACAGGTTTTTGCTGATTTTAGTCGCTGCTGGTAGATGGCTTGGTTCTTATGGATTAATTACTGCTGCTTGATGGGTTGTTATTGCCAAAGGCGGTTGCGGTTGCTGGATGGGTTGTTGTTCCTGGATTTATTGCTGCTGCTATAGTCGGTGTTGCTGCTATATGGGTTTTTGCTACTGTATGAGATCATTCTGCTGAATTGGTTGCTGCTGCAGGGTTGAATGCCACGGCTGAGTTGGTTGCTGCTGGTGCATGGCCTGTTGCTGCTGGATTGGTTGATGCTGTTGTCTGTGGTGATGTTGCTGGATTGATTGTTGCTGCTAGATGGATTTCTACTTGTATACTTATTTGATGCTGCTGGGTTGGCTGATCCTGCTGTATAGGTTTATATTTGCTGCTGCTGCTAGTGGATTGGTTGATGCTTATGCATGGCCTGTTGCTGCTGGATTGGTTGATGATGTTATCTGTGATGAAGTTGGTGGATGGATTGTTGCTGCTAGATGGGTTTCTGCTATATATACTTATATACTTATTTGATGCTGCTGAATTGATTGACCCTACTGTATAGGTTTATGTTTGCTGCTGCTGCTGCTTGTGGATTGGTTGATGCTTAGTATGGTTGTTGTTGCTGGATGGGTTGTTGATGCTGGATGGGTTTTTGCTACTTTACATTTGCTGCTACCGTATAGTTTCTTGCTGCTGAATGGGTTGCTACTTTTCTATCACTTTCGTCTGCTGAATTCATTGCTTCTGCTGCTGACATTACTTCTGGACGAGTTTCTGCTAATTTATAGATTGGCTGCCGCTGCTGAATTGACTTCTGGTTGACGTGTTGCTGCTGCATGAGTGGTTTGATGATGCAGGTGGGTTGTTGCTTCTAGAATGGTTTTCTGTTGATGGATTGGCTGTTCCTGTTATTGCTTGATGGGTTCCTGCGAATGTGTAAATTACTGCTGCTAGAATGGTTGCTGATGTTGTATGCGTACCTGCTGCTCCACACGTTGCTGGTTGTTGCAGAAATTCAGATATGTACTCTGTTTGAAAAATGTTGGATGGCGGCTAAGTGTTAGCGTCAGTATTTTGTAGGCTCCCTTTTACGACTTGGATATATCGTGTCATGGATTCGGACCCAGTGTCTCTCATACCTGGACCCGACGCTCAACCGATACCGGTACCAGGTCAGGTGTGGCAGAAAATATGACAATAAGACGTCACGAGTGTCACGGCTGAATAATCGAATACGTGTGTGTGTGTGTTGGGGGGGGGGGGGGATTTACCGATTTCGTTACTTTCGTTTTGCGGCCCAAACTAGCCCACATACAGTTCTGTCTCCAACACACAGAAAGTAGTTCTTTGTATTATTGTCACTCACTGTTAAAGAATAGGCAGAGTTACACAGTAAAAAGACGGCAGAATAAAATCATTAAATATAAATAAACATTGTAAACAGATCATATTTACCCTGTTCAAACACTATGTTCAACTGATTGTAGTGATAGCAAAATCACAGCAACAAACACTTCCGCAGTAAAAAACGTGTGTCGTATCCAGCATTGTGCGATGGTGACATACACGCAGTACACGTTAGTTAACTCGACCCTTAACATTCTTCTAAACTTTCTTATAATGAGGCCGAGTTTTATAGCTTAAGAATGGTCAGCTTATGTAGCACAACTTCTTCAACGGTTTATACAATTCAAAATGTATTTAAATGTGACTATTTTTTCAAAGCAGTGACACCACAGTGCTTGCAGCGCTATCATATAAATAGTGTTATCATTTGGCATGTTACTGAACTCGGGTTTTTTATCCGTTCATCTAAATGGTGTACCTATCATTATGTTGAGCATATTATACATATAGTGTATTTTTGCAAACATTTTTTTTCTGTTTGTAGGAGTCAAATATAAATTACGACTGGTCCCATTAAATTAACATATTTGTTCAATCGTCACCAGGTGCCATAACTGCAAAGGACTACGAGGGTTTAAATTGGAGGCGCGATTTGAGAAAGTGCATATGGAAATTCGACCAAAGCTGTGCCATTAGATATAAGGAAAAATGAACAGAAAAACGGGCGCTATTGTTTCTATGTTTAGTGTTTAATTTATTCTGAATTGTTATGTTTTCTTATTTGTTTCTTATTTCATTTCAGTGCCTTGAAAAATGATGCATGTATTTTGGATTTTAGATATGTTAGACTTTTCCGGATCCTTCCGAGACGTTACGAATGCCGCTTAAACTATTATGTTTTTTACTGCGTTATCTTTTGAGTTAGTCGCCATTAAGTGGCTTCGCAAAAATCACTTTATGACATGCTGAGATACCACGTGACAATGATAATAAGTTTGATAGCACATCGTCGCTTTTATTCGAAAACCTCGTATATCCATTGTGCTCACTTTTCAGTAGAATGAAAAAACTTAATTTTACTATTCAACGGGTTACTAAAATGATGTTTATCACAATTTATTTGTTTTAACCATGCCTTTAAGAAGCCCACACGCCACTTCAGTTGCGCAAGCGTCGGTGCCAAATCGACTCTTACGAGGATTTCTCTGTTATATATATTTACGTTTTTGATTATACGTGTAGTTCCTGAAAATAGAACATGTCTAGGTAAGGTCTGAAATCAGAAGAACACGATTATACGTGATCTTCGCATAAGTGATATAATATTCACTAATGGTAATGCATACAAATAGAGCTCGTTTGTCTGGGTAAACGCGTTTATTAAAAAACAGATACGTGCAAACAGCAGTGGGTAAGGTCAGCTTTGTTTATTTGTTATATGCATTTATGATAGTTGTACAATCATGACATATGTGTACTAATGATTATGATGATATTAATTACAGTAATATGGCACGGAAAAACTTTTATTTCCAAACATCGTTACAAAAGAGATCATAAAAGATGTCATTAATATTGTACAGGTATTCCTATACTTTTTTTACAGATAAACAAATCGCGGGCTCAGCAGCAATGTGAAATAATAATGAACAAGAGAACTTGGTCAACATAAAATCGCAATTCATGAAAAAACGTGAACTAAAAGATCGTGTTAATTATGTTGAATAAACCAGCAGAATAAAACATTGTTTGTCAACAATCCTTCCACAGTAATATCTCAGTTGTCACTTTGTCACACCGGAAATAAGTGTAACAGAATTGCAAACAGTGCAACAGTCTCACTAACAAGATGTTTAATTCAGTTCTAAACTGCGTGACATGTAATAATAGTGAACTTGGTCATACAATCGTAAAACCTTGAACGTTTCAGAAATAAACGTGAACTAAAAGATCATGATTGTAATACATAACTTTGAAATAACCAGCAAAATAAACATGACTATAAAGCATGTTGCCACAGTCACATCTTAGTTGTCACATGGTTACACCAAAAATGGTTTATTGGAATTGCAAACAGTGCAACAGCTTCGTTAACCAGATGTCTGATTAGGTGCTTAACTCCGTGATAGTCAGTGTACAAGGGGTAAATCGTTACATATGCCTGAAAAAAACACTTTATATGCCATGCGAAAGTGAATCATAAAATGCATGGTAGTCTTTAGGAATGACCAACTTTAACTGCTGAAGGTGTTCGTAATTCGTGTTTTTGATTTGAAGTGGTTGCCTATACAACGGGGCAACATCTTCATCATCGGACGGCACTTTTGCATTTCGGCGTTTTGGGAGGTCATTGAACTCATCGTCGAATGATAGTTTATATTGAATCAGACCCTCTGAGACAGCGTATATCAGTCACAACTGGGTCTCCTACCTTGTTACCTGGGCGAATGTTATCGTAATATTTCAAGCTACTAAAATCACCAAAAAATGTGTGGTCAAGATACATGACATCATATGGTTGTTTGGCACGGGCAAACCTAAACAGTTCTACATAGTTTGAGGGCGAGTAAATTGGTCTGCGATTGATGCATCGTTCAATAGTACCGTGGACACTATCGACTTCCATCTGAGTATGTCCTTTCTCCAAGAACTTCTGTGTCATTGTTACCTTATATTTTACTGCGAGTCTTAACAATGTATTTGACAATGTCGCGTTTCGATTCTGGTAACCACAACCGTCACTAAATAGCACAATCTCTTCAGTTTCTGGCTTAATAATGGATTCAATATGGTTATTGAGGCATGAGGAAAACGAATTTGCCGTTAAACCACCCTCGCCCTCGTGCCAAAAGTAACATTTTACATCTTTAGTTTTCATATAATAGAGTGTAAAATTGGGACACGATAGTTTCATTTTATAGTACATTGCACTAGCTTCTACTTTTGGAGACAATAAGACTGACTGGACATCCATAGTTAACACTTTCACTGTATCAGATTCTAATGCTCTCTTTTTGTCTTTTTCTTTTTCAGCTCTTGCCCCATCTTTTCGCCGGATGTGATTTGTGTATTCTTCTTCGTTTACATTTTTTGTTTCGTATCCAACGCAAACGTCACATTGATCTTTCTTTGGTTTAAACAGAGACAAGTTCATCTGATCAAATATTCTCTGTAAAACCAATCTTCCAACCCTGCTTTGTTCTTTTTCAACGCAGTGTTCACTGTATACTCGATATAGATCTGCAAATGATGTGAAAACCGGCTCAAGGTACACCTTGGATGACGTGGATCGACAATAATGCGATGGCATCTTAGGGAGCTACTCAAAGAACTCTCTAGCAAATTTAACCTCAGCACTCTCTTCTCTCATTGAACTCGCCCGTTCGGTCTTTTTTGGTAAACCATGCTCGTCTGTCTTCTTCAGCCACTCATAAACGGTATACTCTCCTATTCCAAGGGTCGACAGGAATAAATCCTTACAGACAGGAAGCTTGTTCTCTCCGACTCTGAAATGGTATCTATATGTGAATTTCCTTCTGCTATCCTCTTGGCTTTTCTGCACTTCACATTTGTTTACTAGACTTGCAACATAACATTGCTTTTCTCTCCAATCCATTCTGTTCCAGAATCCTTGGAAAATTTCTTGTCGAAAGGAATCACTTATATCAAAACACTTTCGTTTACTTTTGCACCGTTTGGAGCAATTCCGTTGGCCCTGTATTCTTTCTGTTTTATCAGCGCAATGGGTTTTCTTGCCATTTACTTTTTTGACACCTTTATATGCCTTTCCCTCCATGCGCAGCTTCTTGTTTAGATTCTTACTCCATGTATCTGGATTTGCCATTCCTTTCTTTGCTTTTGGAGTTTTCATTTTACTATCATTGGACTGTTCTTGTTCAGTTATTGTGGTTTCTTCATTAATCGCCATGATTTCATTTTGATTTCCAGTCGTCTTGCTTACTTCACCCACATGGATATTGTTATAAGTATTTTGAACCATATCATCATTTGGTTGTTCTGTTAAAAACTCCTCTTCATGGTGTATTGCTATCTCAACTTGATTTTCTGTCGTCATGTTTAAATTATTTTCGGCGACATTATTTTCAGTATTCTGAACCATCACATTTATAGACTGTTCTATTTCTCTTGTCACCTCTTCTTCGTGATGTATCGTTACCTCAACGTGTTTTCTACCTGTGATTATCATATTATTTAAATTCAAATCCTCAGCCTCGGTGTTCTTAATTGTCTGATCCATCTGAATTTCAAATCTTGCTTGGCTGTTATTTGTTAAATGTGACTGTGGGACACTTCTTTTAACCTTTTTTATTCTTCTCACTTTTTCATTTGACTGCGCGCTTGAATCATCGGACTCAGATGAAAGTCTATTTCGTTTTAGTTCTGCTTTAAAATTCCAATCTGGATCTTTCAATGAATCGTCTGAAGGATAACTGTCGTCACTTAATGTAGTCTCATCCTTGTATCGGCTGTTTCTTTCAGTTTCTTCAATTGTGTTGGCATCACTATCTTTGTCGTCAGAGTCGTTATCATCCTCGCTCATACTTTCATCACATCTCAACATATTTTGAACATTAATTATTGATGAACCTTGTAATCGGTAAACGTCAGCACTAGACTCACTAGAACAATTTGCATTTTTAGTGTAACTATTATTGTTTGTTTCTTCACTTGAAATCGCCTGTTCTCTTTTCTGGAGTGCCAGCTGCACTAAAAGTTTACCTCGAGACAACATAATGAATATTTATTTTTGTTTGAACATTAGCTTTAAAGAAAACAAACAGAAGCATTTTGATAACGTATGCAAATGCAGAAAATATCTGTACTTTGTTTTTGCTTGTAAAAGCTGACTGCAGAAACTCAAATCTTAATTCAAAAATCTCGTATAATAGACCAAGACGGTGCCGTCATATATGAGAAAAACACGTATCAATTTTTATTCATGGTAAATCAGTTATCAACAAACCATTTTCGATCTTTTGAAGTTAATTATATTACAAACTATCACAAACACGTAAAAACATCCAAACGAGACGTACTAGAAGACATGGTGATACTGACAAAATGTAAACAAAACACCATGAGTATAGTCATATTTTGTTTTTCAATAAAAAGGATGATTGGCTGCTTATAACAAACGACAATAGTGTCTTTTAGCAGAGTTTTATATGTTTCGAACAAAGAAAAAGGTGTTGTACTCACACATTTATTTAAATTCCATCATCACAACATAATTCAACTGGTCATAACCGAAAGTAACTTTTACGAGATTTTCGCACATAAAATAATTCGTCCAATTGTATTCCAAGATTTTGTCACATGCTCATTTTGCATCACTCCAACTGGCTATCGTATCCGGCATTTTCGCAGAACATGTAGCTGAGACCCGCCGATTTAATGCACGCATAAAAGTTTTCGCGCCAAACACGTTATACGAGGTTTTCGAATAAAAGCGACGACATATTCCGAGTGCTTTTAAAAATGACACATTCATGTGTACTTAAGCGTTTACAATTGCGCAGATATTTAGTCACTACAATTGTATGCTATAATTGTCATTTCCTGCTTAGCGACCGAAGTCATGTTAGATCATTAATAATTTTAGGATCATCTTGACACTAACCTGGGATGGAAATATTCATGTTTTCTTATTCATAATAGATCTTTAGAACTCTAGAACGAACTTGACTCAAAACATGGATGGACGTGTTCTTGTTTGCATACTCATCACTTTTGCGAGAGGTTGCGAGGGTGTCAGTAAGTATACTATTCATGTTTTATGTCATTGTTTTTATCTAGCATGTACGATGTTGAAATCTTTTAACATGGCACCCGTTTTATAGGTTAATATTATCATATCTAAATAACGTAATAAGTCAAATGTCAAACATACATTATTACGGCGGCGAAATAAAATAGCGTCACCATTTATTTCAAACTTCGGGAAACGTTGGGATTTATTATTTTGTTAACCTGGGGAAAGTACTTGAATTCTGCCTTACCATCCTATCCTCAAAAATTGTGGAACAAGTTCAAAAATTAACAACATACGGAAAAACGCATACTCGTCTAATGTCTAAATGTATCAGTCGTTTACTAAAGATGTTCAAAGTAAATGTGGAATCTGAAAGTTTATATTAGACAAAGAAACAAGTTTTGTTAAAGGAAATGTACAGCTGCCTGGCCTACTATTAACAACAGTTTAACAAGTACTGCCATCCTAAAACAATGGCGTGTGCTTGCATGTTTCTCTTCACTATGTTATGATACATGTATGTTAAATACATGTTTCGCTTATTAATGATGTTTTGTTTCTCCAAATCAGATGGGACCTGTCCGGCTGGCAAATTCCAGTGTCACAACAATAACTGTATTACTCTTTCGTACTTATGTGACGGAGACAACGATTGTAAAGATGGATCTGATGAGAATCTTTGTGGTAAGTACTAGAAGTGACAGCTGCTGCTTATAACAGGGGTGTACTAGGGCTGAACTTTTGTGAGCCAGGCATTTGTAAAGGCGTGTGAGCAGTGTTTCCACCTATTATACATTGTCAGTCAGAATAAAGTGTATAGTGTGTTCAACAATGTTGAAAACATAACTTTATAGCATGTGGTAAATGTATTAACATGCCATAATACCGCTGGCAGGCACGTTGGTTTACCCTATTTATTACAATTGTAAATGGTATATGGTATTAATACTAATACATCGAATTGAATTCGTACTTGTTAATATTTAAAAGAAGAAAAAAAAAACAAGAATGAAATAGAAATGCTTAGATTTGTAGGATTCAAACCAAGAGATCTTGTATGGAAGATCGGTGCTCTATTTACTGAGCTTACGAATCTAGATACATGCTTGTGTTAAGAAGTTTTATCATGCATTGCCTCCGGTTCAGTGTTAACATTCGAGATGCAAAGATAAGCTTTCCTTTTTTTTTCAAGGGTTTTAACTGGAGCTAATCATTTTGGAAAAAAGGCCGGACCATTACAGGGTTCAATCCCGATATTTCGTCGGTTTTTCATGTCAACTACCTTTTGTTTAGTTTTTCGGAGATATAATATTTTTACAATGTGCATTGGTGCAAAAAGAAAGTAAAATATAGAAAACCGTTTATACAGAGAAAAATACAGGCAGACAGAGATATTGATACGAGTAGGAAAATTGATAAATGCAGTGATCGAGTGAGACATTCAGTCAGACCAAGACCGAAATGCATACATGAAAAGGAGGTCACGTGGCCGAGCGGTAAAAGTGACTTGTACCTCCTCAGCCTCTCACTACGTGTGTTTTAGTCCCGGTCGGGGCACTAACTTTCATGTGGGGATGTTTTCCAGCAAACTTGCGGTGTGCAGGTAGTTCTACCTAGACATAATTCGGGGGTCTTTCTCCCCCACAATAAAATAGCTGGACGTCGCCATTATGACCATAAATATGTCGGTGCGATGTAAAAAAAGACGAGAGGCATACGAAGTCTGGATAACTGAGAGAGAGATACAGAGCGACTGAAAACCTAAATAGATACTGACAGACCTAGAGGGAGACCGAGAGAAAAACAGAGAGACCAGAGACATATAGAATGACCGAAAGACACAATGAGAGATCGAGTGACAGTCAGTTAGTATACGGGAGTTATCTCTAAACATTCTACAAAAATAGTGCCACCAGACCCAATATAGACTCCATATAGAAATCAAAGCCCCGCAGGCACTGTAGTGTTCAGTGCTTTAACATTTAATTAAATTGGTTAAACATTAGTCATAACAGTCATTGTTTTACGACATTATTTTCAAGTTAAATGCAATGGGGGATACCTTTGGTCGTTTTATTATGACCAACTCATCTGAGGACACGGTTTCCTAGGCTTATATCTGGCGTCAAGTAATTAAGTGTTATTTACTTTAGAAATCGTTGGTAAAGATTGGACGATTAGTGTGGCCACTGGGCTGATAACAACACTTTCTAGGATTTGACCAAGTGATCTACTGGCCCTACATGACACAGTTCATAACTCATCTAAGATTGCATGCAGGCAAACATTATGTCCAAGTTTGGCGAAATTTGACCCACAAATTTGGCCTCTAGCGTGTTTACAACGGTCTACAAAGATCTGACGTAATGACCTCGTTTATGACCCAACGTGACCATGGTAGTACTCATCCAAGTTTGCATGCAGGCAAACACTCTGGCCAGGTTAATTGAAGATTGTTCCACAAATTGGGTTTTCGAAGATTTTTCTTAATGAATTAATATTAAAGACCCCACGTAACCAAGTAAAAACAAGATTTTATGCAGGCAAATCTTCTGGCAAAGTGTGGTGAAGTTTGGGTCATACACGTGACCTCTAGTGTGTTCACAAGTGTGTTCTAAGATTTTACCTAGTGACCTACCTTTTGAGCCCACATGACCCAGTATTAAAATCGTCAAAGTTTTATGATGGCAAACATTCTGACCAATTTTAGGCAAGTTCGGACCATAAATATGAACTCTAGCGTGTTACAAGGTATTGTTTTCTATTAATTAACCTAGTGGCCTAGTTTTTTGCCCAACATGACTCAGTTACAAACCCGTCCAAGATTTCATGCAGACAAACAATCTGCTTCAGTGTGGTGAATATTGGGCCATAAATGTGGCCTCTAGTGTGTGTACACCTAGCGACGTAGTTTTTTGTACCCCACGTGACCCAGTTATAAACTCCTCCAAGTATTCATGTGGGCAAACATTCTGCCCAAGATTAGCGAAGATGGGGTCATTAAATGTGGTCTCTAGTGTGTTCAAAATGTTTCTATAGGATTTGACCTTGTGACCTTTTTTTGACCCTTAGCCAGTTATAAACTCATCCCAGATTTCGTGCAGGCAAGAATACTGGTCATGTTTAATGAGGATTGAGCGATAAATGTGGCCTGTAGCCTGTTCACAATGTTTTTTCTAAACATTCGACCTAGTTTTTTGACCGACGAATTCCAATAACAAATCTATCCAAGATATCTTGCAGACAAACATTCTGACCAAGTTTGATGAAGATTAGATAAAACCTGTGAAGCCTCTAGTGCGTTCACAAGCTAATTGTTGACGTCGCACGACGGTCAACGAACGAAAGGGTCTCAGAAAAGCTCACCTTGAGCACGTTGTTCTTACTTGAGCTAAAAGGGTTAAGCCAAAAGTAATGTAGGAATGTGAACACATATTGTAATTTTAATATCTTACTCTGACAATATTCTAATATTGAAATGATTCAGAAGGATGACAATAAATCTTTGCAAAATTACAAAAGAAACGGATATAAGAATTATTCGCAATATTACAAAGTAATTAGACATGTTCCAGAAAAAAGAATGGCTCTAGTAATTAGACAGTAGTTTTTAAAATTGGATTTGGTAATACAAAATCTTAATACAAAATCGGGAATGCAATTAATCAAGCAGACATTTACAGTAGTAAATGGACTGCATAAACTGTAGGTTAAAAAGGCTAATCTAGAACAATGCAAAACGCATAAACATGAAGTCATTTAATACAAAAACCTTATATTTTTATATACAACAATTTCTTAAATACATTAGATATTTACTTTTGTCAGGAAAATGTTGCTGTATTATTTTCTATCTGATCCACGCTACACAGTTAGTTTTTTTAATGAGAAGACCATATGGACACGTTTGATATCACGTTATAACATCATACGGGTGATCCGCTGTGACATTGATACCTACTTTACCGGAAATTCATACCATGCTTATTTATAGATTTTGAAAAACGTAGAGCAATTTTGTCAGAGTTTGTCTTGTCTCACAGCTGAGGTAGTGTTTGCAATTGCCTTTAATTAGACTGAAGTGTTAGGGTATGTAAAAGCACTCCCACAACAGGAGTACGATATTTTTAAATTATATTGATTAAGGCAAACTGTTGGATACCACCTTTAAATCAACAGTTAATACCTTGCTTTCTTCTGTCATCATCAACTTTGCTTTTAGAAAAGAGTTATAAACGATTAAAAATGAAATGAGGATATGAAAAGGACCTAAATTTCAAATATGCCTGTCAACATTTAGATTAATTTTGATTACACAGAGAAATATGTGCCATCATCTCTCTTCATCCATTCATGCTTTCGGACAACACTGTCAGCAGTGGGTTGAAGCATGGCAAGGTTAATGTCTTCTTTCTAAAAGAACAAAATCAGCTGGGGAACACTGGGTATGATGCCTATTAGAAGATGTGTTGTTCCTATGAATGGAAAATGTGCTAACCGTCTTGCAGAAACCCCTTGCAGTAATATCATTGGCAGGTTCAATTTCACACTCAGGCATGTAGCTAGGAAAGCCCGTTTTCTGAAGCTGGTTTGTAATGCTTAGTACATGGAAAATCTTCTGGCAGTAAGGAACAACAAGTTGAACATCACTTTTACAAAATTTGGAATGTTAGCCTAGTGTATTAAGCTTATAGCTCAGGTCCACCAATCTACACGATATTCATGTTGTGGCCGGGAATCAATTACTGTCAGAAGGCATACTTCCTTCTTTCTTATATATATATTTCTATGTGATGATATTTCTAAGTTGATATACTTCTATTAATCTGTATATACATGATAATGTAATGTTAAGTTATAACAGCAAGTGACATGTTCACCACAGTAAATTACAACAAATTGTATATGTAATACACATGTAAATTAGGCTTATTTTAAGACAGTATAGAATTATATTAATGTGATTTATCAAAACGAAACAGTAAATGATAATGATTTTAATAGTACTGAATAGTTTATACTATTTTATTTATAATTATGCTTGATATTATAATGCAGTGTGTCTGGAAAAAATAAGATCCCAATCTTTAATTTTGTTAAGACTTTTTAAAAAGGATTTAATTAAGTTTGAATCTTTTATTATGCCAATATTTATCTTATATTGATATAGATACACCAACTTGCTTACAATACCTTACACTATGCAGCTCCTTGTACTTAAGTTTTAGGTGTTGCAGAATTTCCTGGAATTGTTTCGTATTTAAATGTCTTAAAGTAGTAGAAGATATCTGACAATATCTGTTGGGGAGCATGGGAGGGAGATTTCCGTGAATGCGTGTGAATGCGTGTTGAATTGACCCTGTGACTTATCTCCATATGTTAAACAATTTTTTTTTTATCAGTATTCATAATAACTTCATTAACTCAATCTTCTTTTAAAATTAACTGATTTTTTAAATATATCTACGATGTTTTTGTTCATAATCTAGACATTTATAGCATTCCTTGTAGGTGTGGCCTACAAAAACAACTAAACTAAAAAATGGTGCAAAAAGTCAAATGTCACTCTTACTAATGAATTAGAAAATGTTTCCAAAGTGATCTAAGTATAATCTAAAGTCAAATTAGAATTTAAATACAAATTTACAAAATCACTTATATACTTATTAACATTTTACATTGAAAAAAAATATGAATACTGAATATGCAAGCACAAAAATGGCCGACTTAATTTGTAAGTTAGTGACAAAATAGTTTAGGTATTTTGATAATGATAAAGTATAATTGCTAAACAGACAATTATACCATTAACACCCAAACAAATTAAAGTTAAGACAAAAATTAAAGAATACAAAAACAACAACATTGCATAATCAAGAATTTAATGTGGACTATGACTTGTAGTAAATGGATACATGTCTATGTCTCCATATAGAAGTCACAGCTAATAAAAATAAGCGCAAATAATTTTACAACAATTAATGTAATGGTCTTCTGACAATGTAAAATCTTCACAAATAAATAATGTATTTAGGTTTGAACTGGTTAATACCCTAAGATAAGTTTTAAAAGTGTGTATGGATGTCATGGTATTTACCATACATGCACACAATAAGATCTTATTAACTGTGACGAAAACCATTTACTTTTATGGAAAAAGAATATATATACATATGTGTGTGTGTGTGTAGTTTTATTTTTTTAACATTGATCCGCTCTATCTCCTATCCCCCCCCCCCACACACACACACACACAGGTCCAGGTATTTCTAGGCTAGATGCATGCCTACGTGATTTACATCATGTGCTGTTTTTGCAGGAGAACAGATATTGTCCTAAATGATACGCAAGCAATTAGAAGAAATGTCTTACTTAGTGTCAAAAATTAACGATTGTTTTAGCTGCACATTGCACAAATATACATCTCCATTGTTGCATACCTTCATCTCTTTCGTTCAAATACCTTTTTGTGTTCATTTCATACGTTTAGTCTACATCATCATAACATGTACCTACTGTTTTTCCAACATAGTTATAGGGTTGAGTCTAAATTGGTGATTATTGAATGAATAGAAAACCCAGGTCGCTCGCTACGATCGCTCCCTTTTGTTTCTAATTCCACGAAGAACTACTTATTGAGAGACTTACCTAAACATATTACAACCAAACACAGCAGTTACGACAGAAAAGGAAAATCAATACTAGAGTAAGTCGTATGTGTACACACACGTGCGCGTCAATTTCAACAAATCCTTAAATCTGACAAAGAGCCGCTTTAACCCGATATGACGTCACACATATAATTAGTAGAACTTTATTTTGTTGCTTGTAAGGCATGTACGCAGGTCACTTTGTAAATTTCTGGGATTGATCCTAGTTGCCTGTGTTTCAGGCCACATATATCCATTGTTTTACATATTTAGTTGGTTTACGTACATAATTTAACGGACATAAGTGTACAGTTTTGAAGTCGGGCGTTTTCTCGAGCCCTAGAATAATGCTGGAAATAAAAAAAAATACTGGACTTGAAACAAATTGAAAAAGTTCAGTGTAATTATCCTTTGGGTAAATACGGACTATTTTTATAGCACTCTATTGATGTACATATAATATTTCGAAGCTCACTTCAATGCTTTCGTGCGCGCATGCGTTAAGCATTGCTTTCATAGTTTCAACTGCAGCCGCCATAATGTTGTGTTAGAAAAAGCAGTCGCGTAGCTGGTTTTACACAGGATACGCAGCTGCGTACAAATTGTCCCCAAAGAATTAAAAAATAAAAAGTTTAAATCTGCAACAAAAATCTTACAATAGTAGCGGCAAGGTGTATATTTATTTTGATTAACTAGTACCTCTGTTTGCACTACGAGAAAAGGTTTAAAATTGTAGATTTGTTTACTTGCTAAGCTCCTGGTATGAGCCAAGTTTTGTACACTTATATCAGAACTTTTCAGATAATTCTGTCCCCAGGACGATCAAACATTGGTAGCATCTGGTGGAGGGATGTGTACAGAATTGCAACTGTTTATTGGTCGATTAATTCTTTATTTTTTATGTTCTGTTAGATATACAATTGTTTTCGCATTTAACATGTATCTTCACATTTATCTTTGTCGTTAGGAAGATATACTAGTCGTTAAGTTATAGGCAGTGTTACTGCCAACTCCAAAATAATGGGGGTCATTTGTAACCCACATCATGGATGTTTGAAGTCATCCAGGAAATCTGCGAGTCATAATATCAATGTATATATCTACATGCTATTTAAAAACATACCTAAACGTATGTTTTCATATTTTCAGTGGCTATATAACTTACAAAGTGGGTGAAGTTAAGTTAAAAAGGACTAAATTGCATTATTTGTTCAGTCTGCAAAAGAGCATCATTGCTAATACTGTCAGCTTTCATGTTAAGAAACATAGACGTGAGGCTGTTAGCATTTTAATTAATTCAATGATGCATTTAAACTTTGACTTTTTAGGTGCTAGCGCACAGAACACAAACATGGTATGTCTGAGCCAGCGTGGATGTGGGTGTGGGCAAGCTGATATTCGTTGTGTTTATCGGCGCCGCTCTGGCGAGTTGTGCCTCTTATGGAATGTATTTTATGGGAACGCTAGTGTAGCTGACAAAACCAGGCAATCGCAGCTGTTCTGTGAGACCCGTTTCAGAGAAAAGAACAAAGTATTCCGTTTTTAACATTGTAGCTTGCAACAATAATGCGTAGCTTGTAATGTAAAAAAGTAGCTGGCAACTATAGGGATTTGCAGCTGTTTGGCGTAGTATTGTTTAACAAAAGAAACCGAGTATACCGATAATGCTGATTGTAGATACAGATGAAGCAGAAAACAAAGAAAACAAAAAAGCAAATGCTCTACTTTCCATCACAGTTATTGTTCGTGACTGTCGACAGTTTATGTAATTCACCGAGAGTGTAAGGGAGTCTTAAGTTTCCAGGATAGTCATCTTCTTGTTTAAAGCGCATTCACTCTACGTCGTCTTGCATATAATTGTATGGTGTATCTTCTGTTTGTACAGAAAACTTTTTTCCACTTTGTAAACTTTTGAAAACGCTAAATCCTGATGCATGCACATAAAATGGAAAATTCATAAAATAGTTGGAGGCCTATCTTAAAAATAAGCAAATAAAAACAAACTGTATTATATTTCTTATTTAAATTATATGAAAATACCTTTCTACAAGGGAGATAACTAAAGCGTTTCTTTCATTTCGAACAATGGGTAATTCTCGTACACGTGAACATACTTTAAATAGACAATGTGCTAATTATCTTTGATAAGCATACTCATTATATGCTCTTCTAGCAAGTATATTAATTTGTTAAGTGTTTTGTCAAATAATAAATTATTAACCACGGTGACTAAGGATATTAACTCTTTATTCCCAAGACTTATTATCAACAGACTGTCCCCAAACATTTTAGTGTTCTTAATGTTTGTTGGTATGTCGCTTTACCGATTGTGCTACCAATTCCGGTCATTCTTAAGATATCTGTTAACAGGGACAAACACGTAACTCAAAAACTAAATTAAACAAATCGTAAATGTAAAACACTTTCTATTTTTGCTTGACTTGAGAATTGTCAGCCATGTGTCGGCGCTGGTTTGGTCATTAACGTAAGGGAAATACACATGTACTGTCGAGTACTTACCTTTGATATTAATCAAATCAGACAATGCGTTGCATCAAATAGTATATTGTCGTAAGGTTGGAAAAGTTAAACGCTTTTGTAATGGATTTCAGACGATACTTGTTCATAACGATATATTTATTTTAGTGTATTATATATCAACTACTATAAACCCACTGTCTACAAATGACACACGAAAATAGCTAGCAAGCTAAACGAGAGAATCATTTGACAGTTTTCGCCAATCGGTTGTTAAATTGTGTTAAAAGGATTAAATTTCCAAAAACTGAAATAGGATCAATTTACTAGCGGACCGATAATCCAGTGCAGTCTTTGTTTCTGATTTTCCAAAATATTATTTCACAAACATATACAATGTATATATTAGCGCTAATTGCATAATATCTGTTGGAATTTGATAAAACGAAAAAAGGCGTTTGTGTAAAGTAAATTTGTAAATGTGTAATAATGTCTGTGCAACAAATTGCTTGCTATAAGCACGGTGTTTATCACTAAAATATATGCATGCCCCGTGTGAGGCAAGATAATTTCGACACAATATCAATGTGTCAATAACATTCGAAACAACAATAGCGTACAGATTCACAATTAACTGAAGGAATTAAGCAATACGACAAGTTTGCTGAAGCGAGGTCACAGGGAAGTCAGATCGATGTAAAAAGTCTAAACATCTTAAGACTAAGTACATCTAATGTTGTGTATTGTTTTACATACTATGATGTAAATATTACGATGTTAGGAAATAAAAAAAATAAATATAAGAAAGTTTAAGAAATGTGGTATGGCGCATGTCATAAGGGTACACACAGAATGGAACTAGTAGTGTTTGTCGTGGTGACAAATGGCGTGGATGCCAATCTCTTCTTTTCAGGGCACAAAAAGTTGGAAGTCTTACTTCTTCTTATAATGAAAAGTGGTGGGAATGCCGATTTCTTCTCTGTAGTGCATACACAAATAAGAAATGGCAATGCTTCTCGTGATGACAAGTGGCGACGATGCCGATCTCGTTTCTTCAGGGCACAAACACTTTGGAAGTGGTAGTGAATCTCGTGATGACAAGTTGGGTCGATGCCGATCTATTCTCTTGAGGGCACGCACAGTTTGGAAGTGATAGTGCTTTTCGTGATGACAAGAGCTATGGGTGCCGATAGCTTCTCTTCAGGGTACAAAAAAGATGGATATCTTGCTTCTTCTCATGATGAAATGTGGTGTGGATGCCGACGATCTCTTTTCTTCAGGGCACAAACAAGTTGGAAATCTTACTTCTTCTCTTGATGAAATGTGGTGTGGATGCCGACGATTTCTTTTCTTCAGGGCGTGATGAAAAGTGGTGTGGATGCCGATCTCTTCTCTTCAGGGCGTGATGAAAAGTGGTATGGATGCCGATCTCTTCTCTTTAGGGCACAAACAGTTTGGAAGTGGTATTGCTTCTAGTGATGACAAATTTTGTGGATGTCGATATCTTATCTTTAGAGCACAAATCGGTTGGAAGTCTTACTTCTTCTTGTGATGAAAAGTGGTATGGATGACGATATTTTCTCTTCAGGGCACAAACAGTTTGGTAATTTCTCTCGCGATGACAGGTGGTTTGGATGCCTACCTACAAAATATCAAATGACTTTTTTTATGAAAAGCATGCTTTCAATATTATTCAAGATAGATACTGTTGTTTAGCACATCTTGTAGTAGTGAAGAAGTCACGAAAGTAAAAATTAGTCTGAACATATTCTATTTTTATAAAATGTTCGTGAAAAAAAAGAAACGGTCAAAGACTAACATTTCATGTCGGGTCTTGGGTTTGAAGCCAGAATACTCCGACTGAGAGTCCATAACTACAAACGTTTTTTTCCCCTCTGAGCAGTTTAGTTGCTAATAAATAATGTCACTTTGCTAACATTCACTCCGAACATGGAAGGACGTACCAAGAAGCATTCCTTCTAAACTATGAATATGAAAGGGCGTACCGAGAATTCATGTACAATTACGCTAAAAATAAACATTTTAATGAACAAAAATAAACCAAAGTCTCTCGTTTGCCATATTTGAAGGTAACAGGCACAGACAAAAAAGTGGCTTTATCAGTGAACATTCTATGTATAAGATAGAGCCTATTAAGACGTTTCTAGAAACAAAGTACATCTGACTTAAAAGTCCCCGCCTCACTTCTACCTGTTCTACCAAATTGCCATGTAATCCGCCTCATAAAACTGTAAATCGAACTGTCAGTCGTCTTGACGTGTTCACAGGGGGAGGAGTCAAGCCAGAATGCGTGGTTTGTTGCACATGCGCAGTTGAAAATAAAACCATTAAGTAAAATAGATCGATATATTTTGTTCATTGTAAAATAGAAAATAGAAAAGAGTTCTGTTGAAATAAATCGCTGAGAAATTTTTTCATAGCTTCTGATTGGCTACAAATGTAGGGCGACTTCTAAATACAGGCCTAGCGCTCCAGCGCGTCGCCAATAAATTAACAAATACACACAGATATACAGAGATATATATGTTGTAACAGGTTTGCGAGATGGTAAATTGGTTATGGAGAGACACAAAGGACCATTATTTGAAAACTTAACATTATGTAAACAAAAAACAATGACATGGCGTTTGCCGCTAAAAACTAACATATCATAACAAAACTAACTATCATAATACCGGACATACTCCTCTTAAGTTAATTATTGTCACATTCGCAAATCTATACAGCAAAAAACACTTATAGTCACTGAATATTACGATCCATTTCAATATATTCACACTCTTTTATTTGAGTCATTTATCACTTCAAGTGGGTAGAGATTCGAGATTGGCCGTGTTGTCACGCCAGAGTTGGTGCGAATCTCTGCTGCTCGTGTAAGCCTGCCCTTGCCTCGGATAATGTGTTGAATCAAGGCTAACCTCTAGCGGGCACGAGGTGTCTCGTCTTCGATTTGGACAACATTTCCTTCAGTTATGGTTTGGTTGTTGTTTCCAGGTCCGATGGTGTTGCCTCAATAACGTCTGGTACTCCGATCTCCGGAATTGTTCGCTCAGCTGTTTCTGTGCTCTAGCGCGTTTAGTTATGCTAGAGTGGTCACTCGTCACGGTGCTGGATCACTGAGTCACGTGTGCTGGATCGTCGGGTATGGCATCCCAGTTAGTCTGAGACCGTAGAGTAGATATGCCGGCGTTAATACATACGTCATTGGGCGGTCGTTTAACTCTGCTTCTATCTCGGTTAGTATTATGTGAAGACTCTCGTAACTGACGAAGGCTTGACCTAGTACTTTCTTCAGTTTGATTTTGGTTAATCCCATCAGGCACTCCCATCAGCCACCGTACCAAGGGGCGCGCTTTGGAATAAATGTCCACTGGATACCCGGTCTGTTTAAATTTTCTTTGATGGTCAGTAAGTCGAAAAGTCGCTGTATGTGTTCCGCCGCTGCCATGTAAGGGGTGGCGTGGTCTGGAATGAGAACTGTGGGCAGTGATTTTCTGCTTACAAATCGCCTGAGCGCTTGAAGAATGGTTTCTTCGGTAAGGTCGGGCAAGGATTCCAGATGCACTGCACAAGTTGTCGCGCAAGTAAATAGGCAGATGTATGCCTTCTTGATTTGACTTTGCACTTTCATACAGGGTGCCCGAAAAGTCAACTACAGAAATAGTAAATGGAAATGTATCCGCCACTGTAGCCTGCGGTAACGGTGGTGGATCGGGAGTAGTGTACGATTTGCCGGAAACCTTACATCTTACACATCTTCGAACTATGGCCTCGACGCGTTGTCGGAATGTGGGCACACAGTATTTCTGGCGAATGTGTGTAACTGTGGCACTGACACCTGCGTGTATATGTTTTCATTTGGCGCATTGTGAATTCTACCTCCTCATTTTGCAAGGTCACTTTGGTCTATAAATAGACGCAACTGCTTCACAAGGGACATACGGTTTTCCTTGACTTTTATGTTGGCAATTTCTTTACAAAATGAAGTTTGTTGACAATATCGTGAATCCACATGGTCTCGACTTTTTCTCGACTTTTTGTAGTTCGGGGACTTGGAGTGGACCAGTGCTTCTTTCTTGACTGCGTAAGTTACAGTTGTTGATGAACCTCATTACGTATGCTGAAACTCGCAGAAGCTTTCCAATGGAACCAAACCTTTCAATGACCACTATGTTCCATATTCCGGAAATGTTGCTAGGCTCATTACTTGTGTTGCTTGTCAAGACAACATCTGTAGGTTCGAGCTCCATGCCACGTGTGGTTGTTATGAACCTCATTCGGCCACTGTTCTGTGTACGCCGGCCATTCAGGACCATTTATCCATAGATTGATATTCTCAAACTGGTCAAATCTCAATCCCCTAGATCGTAGGTCGGCTGAGTTTGACTCTGTTGGGCAACATCTCCATTGGATCTCGGATGTGAGTTCTCAATTTTCCTTGACTCTATTGTCTATGAACGTCTTCTGAGGTTTTTCTGAGGAAACCTCCACAGAAACACTAGATGGAAGTCGATATAGGACACAATCTAGCTCTGAGAATTGCTGAACTGGGTTCAAGTCTTGGTATGGATAATTGTTTCAGTAGTGCGAATTTATTTTTTGCCTTACAATGGTAATCTGTTAATTGAATACTATGTACGCGCATGGGAAAGATTGAGTCCGCGTATGTAGGTGCACTTCTTGGACTCGTCTTGGTACGTGCTCAGAAATCTGGTACACAATGAGTACCTTGATGGGCATTGCTCCATTGTCTGCTTGTAGGTACATTGTTGCTGTATCTAGATGTCTCACACGTCTCTGTGTGTCCTCAAATCTGGATAGGTTAATGGGTTCACTTCCTGTTGGCTTTAGCTTTAACTTGTCGGCAAGCTTCTGGGACAAAACGAACTCTGTGCGCCCTCATCGAAGAGTATGGTAGCTGTTAAAGACATGTTGGTTGATCTTTCCTCTGAAACTGCGGTCTTGTGAACGACAGGTCCACTTTAAATAGGGTGCGCTGAATAAAGGACGGACGATGTGGTGTCTACTGAAGTATAGTTCGGTACATCCTGTGGTTTACTGTGTGTTTGGTTCTTGTTGCAGATGCTAGTGTGATGACGCTGAGCATATATTTTGCAGTTAAACCCAGATCTACACCCTGCAACTTTATGTTTACCAAGACAATTCATACCATACACAAATGGTGTTTTATAAACTCTAGCCTTTTATCCTAACTCGGCATAACTATGCAGTCAGACGTAGAGTGGGATGATTTACAGTAAGTGCCCAATTTGTCGAGCTTTTTTTCTGGAGAACGGAGCTTTCTGTGACCTGTAACCACGTTTTCCGAACTCTTTTGATAATTTAAAAACAAATTTGAAATCGCAAATTCGATTAATTAGCGTCTGTTGCGGCATTTATCCGCAAAACGAGTGTTTTTAGAAACTTAGATTTCTACCATTTATATTAGATTTAAATGAAATTAAAATACAGCATTTATAGGCAATCTTTTAATATCGATTGTCTTTCAACAGCATACAAATCAATTTGTTTATACTACATTCATGTACTACCTAATTTTATTAGAACAATTTATCAGCAGATATATCCTTAGTTGTGCTGTGTCCCAGTGTTATCCCTTCCAAGTCACTTGCGCAGGCAGTGACTGGTCAATTTGTGTAAAAAAAAACATAAAGGACCTCAGGTAGCTTTACGTTGGAACAAAATGACTCATTGGCACCCTCACAGCTAAGAGTGAAGTATAGCATAACAAATTTCAGTGTGCGAAAGGAAGACAAGACAAGAAAGGCTCAAAAAACGAAAAAATGTTCATGAAGATATCAACGCTGCTGTAACATATGAAGAATAAATTCAACAAGTGAACACAGATACATATGTGTTGGTTCTTTTGCAATTCATGTAAAAACGACAGAAATGATTTAAGAAAACTAGATTCCATACATCATAAAAAGACAGCATTCAACAGATGGCATCGATATTAACTTAGATCTACTAATAATATTGAGCAAGCGCATTTGCAGAGCTCGTGACCTATATTGAAATCTTTAAAGAGCAGGACAGTAATGATAATCATGCATTCAATCTCGCCAAATTGAAAACGTATCTGGATCTTCTCAAAAAGATACATATGAGTATAATTTGTACACATTTTTGTTTACTTGACGAATAAACTAATCTCAGTTCTTCAAACACAAAATAGGTAAATCTCTTTTAAAAGTGAGTAACTACACTTATGAGAACGATGCATTGATTCAGGAAAAAGTTTAAATTCTAATCTTCACTGAAAGACCCTTCGTATAACAATGCCGAAATCACTGAATATATTGATAAATATTATTGTTAGAGAAAAAATGAGATTTCACAAGAAGCTGAAAGTATAGCTTAGTATCCAGAGTCCCAGACATTTCAGATGCTCTGTGTCAGTTGGTAATGTTCGAAACACAAACACGATACCAGAAAAATACATCTTACAATAGACACCATACTGAAAGTGAAACTATGCTTCAGCTATATTTGATCTATGATAAAAAAACGACAGACAGAGATGATTCCTTGAGCAATACGACGAAGCTGGAGCTGTGTGTATCACAGCCCTTTTTGATAATGTACATGTATTTACCAATGGAAACGTTGACAACTTTGACCACAATTCATCTTCCAAGAAATCAAAAGGTGCATTTCATAGTACTGCGATTTTTTGACTCAGCATGTAACAAAGACAGAAGTGAACTCGTCGAATTAAATGGGAATCAGTAAAACTAAAATAGCAGAAAAAAAGAAAACCATTTTCTTACGCAGAGTTTTTGTTTACCTAAAGTCATGACGGAAAACAGTTAGAACAAAAACAGCGATCTGTATGAGTGAATTGAACGTAGTGTGAAATGGCAACTATATATGCTGATTCAATGACAGCTAAGGAATGCTGTACGTATTTCTTAGTAGGCATATATTGCAGAACGAATTTCGTTGAACAGCAGTAATGGCACTGCTGCTTGTTTTTAGAGATGCAGCGCATTCAAAGGCTGTAATCAAGCATGGTACAAGAAGAGCCAGGATGTACACAATCCAAGGCGCCGTAGGGAGCACGCGCTTTAAACAAGAAGATGGCTCTCTGGGAATCCTGGGAACTAAAAACACGCTCTTACTCTGTTGATTAATTATATAAGCATTTGACAGTAACGAACCATAACTCTGATGGGAAGTGGAGTATTGTATTTATTGATACTTTGATTGTTTTCCGTGTTCTCTGCTACAATTGTTTTACAAGCTACATTTCTAACATAGGTATACATGGTTTCTTTTGATAAACAAAACTTCGCCAAACGGATATGTTTTATGCTACTTTCTGTAATTGCAAGCTACAGTTTATTGTTGCAAGCTACACTGTTAAAAACGGAACACTGTTTATTTTCTCTGAAAAGTGTCTCACGGAACACCTCCGACATCGTGTTATTGGCTGCTACACTATCGTCCCCATAAAAATGCATTCCATAAGAGGCACCGCTCTCAGGAGCTGCGCCAATGATGATAATGAAGCAATTGAACTGAAGAATCTACGTCAAACACCATTCTCACTGTAAACCAGCCTCTTTATTGTATTACTTACAATAAAATAGTCGAGACACAAAGAATATGAAGAAGAAAGGTTCATAGTAAAAAAATGTCAGTATGTAGAAATATCAGGACTGATATGTATTGTATGTTTGTTCAGTTGGTTTGTCGTCCCATCAGCAGTATTTCAGTTATCTGCGGACGGTGTCCACTTGAAGCAGATGTAGTGCTGCCTTCACTATGTATGGCATGTCTTGAACACCTGGCATGACACCACACCCAGTCACATTATCGTGACACCGGGCCAACAATTCATGGAACTACCATTATATTTTCTTGAGTGTTAGCACAGGAGCTAGACCACTACCTTATTTAACGACTTATGGTATGTCGCGGTCCGTGATCGAACCCGGGGCATCCAGTACCTGGAGTTGACACTCTACCGATTGCGCTACCAGGTCCGGTGAAATGTTTTTGTACAATAGTACAAGGCTTACAGATCATGTAAAAAAACTAGATGCGACTTCGTCATTGCTGTTTGTTGCTTCTGACGCTGATGTACTTGCATTGTGTGGTTGTACTAGCATCCGCGAAAAATGACAAGATTATGGATAAGACTTCGACATGGAAACAAGCTGGGATACATTTACTGTAGCGGATAGTTTGTGACACGATAAAACACAGGGACTGCTTTTAGTGCATACGCTTTCAAGCTTGTTCTTTTTCTTCAAAGTGTAGGCAAAAGGCCTGATGTTGTTAAAATTTTCAACAATATGTTTGCGAAAGATGATACTGTTTCACATTAAGACGTTACTCTGAAACACGAGACATGTTTGTGCTGCTTTACTCAAAAGTTCTTACATTTGCATCCCCAATGGAAGCACCAAAGTTTCTGTTTGTCAACCAAAACAGGCAAATAGGAAATATCCCTCCATCGACAAGTGCCCTTGGTCAGCATATACAGCGAGCATATTATCAGGCAGGATATGTTTGGAAAAAAATAGTTAAAAAATTTAAGATCTTCTGAAACCATTATGTTGGGCATTATCTGTAAGTGGTAACAAACTGATGCCAATCAGGAACACCCTACCAGAGGCTTCATCAGCCCGTATAAGTGCTTGGACGCTAACCTGCCCTGCACACAGGCTTGTAGATGTTAAGCAGGATAATACAGAGGGTATACAACAAATACAATGGTTATTATAATAAATAATGCGATACAATGGTCAAGGTCCTGAATGGGTATTTGTATGCCAGAACCATTGCACATAGTTATAAAAATCAACAACAAAATAACAGGTCTGTAGATGGAATTTTTCACCGAATATATTGATACAGGTCAGGTCATCTACGTATTGTGTAAGTGCTTCTGTAAGGCACCTCCTAGATATTTTAAAAGTTGTTACTTGACTTTGGTGTTTGTAAGGTATAACATGTTAGTTTGTTTCTTGCTAAAGTAAAAAGAGTTTGTGTCATAGCCTTGAACAGTTTTACTTTGTAATGACCTTAAAAGATATATATTGTGCAAGAAGATTATATCATCATTTCAAAAATACAATTTAGTATAGGTATTAGATCTATCATGTTATTCTAAAAAAAGTCATACGGCCATTTTGAATTGTTTATCATTCGGACTTCTTTAAAATAATACATATAGACAGGCACATACAAACAGATTACATAGACATATATATAAATGACAGATTCAAGCGGCCTGCTTTTGTCATGTAATCATAATTTCTATGTTTACACCATGGTAAATACTCTACAGCATTTAATTTTTATCTGATTTCTCTATATCAGACCCGTGCCCGGCCAACTATGTACAGTGTCCCTCCGGCGACAGCCGGCCCTGTGTCCACAATGTGAATGTGTGTGACGGTATAATTCACTGTTCAGATCGCTCCGATGAGTCTAATTGTGGTAAGTACTTAAAATAGTAATGACTTCTGTTAAATACGGTATATAATTACTATAAACTCAAATAGTGGCCCAGTCGATTAAAGATAGACGACTTCAAGCTCCTCAGCTCTTTAACATGGGATTCGAGTTCGAAACTTCATTTATATTTGTCTGGAGGAATTGTGATTATTTATAATATGCCACTTCTTTGTCTTAAACAAGTGTATTTTGAGCTCAGAGATTTTTTTCTTACAAATGTTTTTTTAAGTTACCGAATCTTACATGTGAACTGAAGTTAGATTAAAGATCTCTTTAAAAAGTCATGGTGATTGCCGTAAATAAGACATGCGTCAACCGCTGCCTTGTCTTGTGTCTGTTTTAAGATACCGTTTTGAAATATGTACTCCCTCTTAGTATCCTCCAATAAATACCATTGTCTTTAGTCTTAAGAAGAGTGACATACAGAGATAGAGACGTAGACAAATAGACAGAAAGAGAGACACATACAGAAACACTGAGGACGACAAAGAGACACAAGACAGAAAACGTACACACAATCAAGGAGACATACAGAACGACTCGGAGACGGATAGACATTCAGAGGGATTGACTGGTGACAAACAGATTCAAAAACGAAGATAGGTTCTTTTGAAACAGATACTTGGTTCACAGGAATAACATGTTCCTAATGTATGTCTTAATAACACATGCAAATAGCATTACAACGTGACTGTTTTATGTATCTCAAATTGCTGCGTACAGATGACAGTTGTGTCAGAAGATTACCGGATTAATATCTGAAAAGGACCAGTCACGCTATTTTGTGAAAGCCCTATACTTTCGTCAAAGCAATGTTGCTTTTACTAAAATCCACACTCGCTAAACGAAATGAATTATGAATCAACTGAAAGTATAAATTATGTGTTTGTTAGTATTACTACGTTTTGATCGTATGTCACTTAATGACTATCAATTGCGAAATACGTTAATGTAAGATATCCAAGAGTAGTGGTCTGTTAATGTATCAGCATCACAAACGAGTCGTTTCATTCTATTACATGTACATAAACACTAAAAATCTTTGTTAAGCTTAAAACAGCTTAACACCATGGCAATAATTTTAATAATGCATTGTGTTCGTACAGAACGAAAACAATAAATACATTTTGATTGATTACGAGCGTCTGTTGTTTTAACAGAAAGTGAGAGTTATAATCAGAACCTTTAAGAAAGCAAAGTTATAAAAATGCGACCTTTTTCATAAAATTCTTTCAAATCAGACATATGCTCAATATCTTACACTATATTCCTATACATGTTTGCAAATGTTTATGGATCTTTAAATTGCAAAGATTAAAACACATTTCAACTTCACAAAATGGCCATAATAATGTTGGAATGGAAACAGTGACATGAATTCAAGCCATGACTTGGATTAAAGAATGGTTGCTGGATACCCAAGTAAACGTATATTAGCCACGTCATGGAACAAATCAATCTTAATTACACTGGTAACGTTCTGGTCGTGAAAGTTAAGGCGAGTTACATTACGTCACCTGTAGTTGCTACAACTATTTTGCCCTTTAGTTATACGACGTAATACTTGTAACGTAATACCGATAATTTATATAACGTAATAGCTTTATCGGACTAATTACATCATTTGTAAAGGGCAATAACGTCATTCTAGTAATTTATATGACAAAACAAGTTTATATTTAGTTTATGTATTCGGCATTATAACTTCGTGTCGGAAACTTGTATTCGAGTTCATACAGCATCATAACTTCATGTCGGTAAAAATTACCGCATCATAAATTTATGTTGGTAATAAGTACTGCATCATATCCTGCCATACGTCGGCAATTTATACGACATAATAACATTTTTGTCGGCAACTTTTACGGCAGAAACATGTCATTTTGGTAAGGTATACAGCATAATAACTTCAAGTCTGTAATAAATAAAGTCTGAAATTACTTGATATCATTGATTTATATCTAACCAGTTTCATGTCGGTTATTAATTCTGCATCATAAATTCGCATCGATTATTTGTACGTCGTTTTACCACCACATCAATTTATACAACATAGTATCCCTGGTTAAGTAGTTCTTCATGTATAAGATTAACTGTTTTCTTTTTTAATAGTTAATTATCGCATTTTTGTCCTTTTTTGCAACCTAGCCAATGATTTTGGGGGCGAATCGCGCAATAACAACTCGGTTAATATTGCAACAATTAGAGGTGGCACTAACTATCAAACACATTTTCTCGAAAACATTGATAGATATATGTGTAATATTATTCGGTATTTAAGGTTTATTAAGATTTAAACATTATGGTTTTACGTTTGTATTAAAAATATTACTTTTTGGAGACATATTGCGAAGAAATAAATAGGTCATATAAATAAGTTTCTGATGTGTTTTGTAAAGATTAATTATGTGTTGTTCACAGATGTTGTTGTGTTGCCCAGAAAATTAAAACTTTTCATTCACACTTACAAATTTGCTCATGTAACAGCATAAGCTTTTTGAAGTATTTTTATTTCGCAAATGAAGTGGAGCTAAATGTTACTATGCTAAATTATGCCTAGCTATAGGACATATTATTTCCGGCGACTTTGATGATCTGCATCAACTTTTTCTTGTACTAGTAAATAATACAGCATGAACAGATCAACCGTTACAAAACCACTATTTCAACGTTAGAGCTTACTACGACAGCAAATTGTCTGTCTGAACAAGTACATGTACAGTTTTTTGTGTATTAGTTTTTGTGCACGCGTATTCTTAGTGACTTTTGTCCACGTAAGACTTTCCTCCGAGATCTTAACTAAAAGCTTCAGAGAGTGTTCCTTCCTGGATTTCGTCAACACTGATTTCTGATGCCAATTGTATAAACAATGTTATCATGGATAAAATATGCCATAGTAGGTAAATTAGATGTTTGCCTGGGTAAGACGATTGTATAAAAACATACACGCAAGTTTCAAGCCTGTTTTACTAAAGTCAATGATACCATTAGGGGTGTAACGATATACCGTACGAATGTATACTGCAGTGCTATATTCACAGTTCGGTCTACGGTTCTCTTCTCAAGAATTACGATACGAACCGTGCGATAGAGTAAGGTAAAAATCCTACATCGTGCTCTCGATTTCACGTTCGAATCGTTGTTGAGTAAGTAGTGGTATATTTTTTACAACCGGAAAACGACGAAGTGGATCAAGATATAGCATGTTTATGACAATGTTTGCGACACTTAAATGTGACGTTTGCTTATAATTTACATTTGGCCGCACATGATATGGCATCCAATATTAAATTAAGATCACCTCTGCTGAATCTTATGTTTAAGATTTGGACACAATTTGGATTCCAAACAAACGGCATTTTAGTTTGATAGATCGAATGTTTATGTATAGGACAAAAATATCGATCATGAACAAAGTATATTATTAAGAAATACACTGCCTAGCTTTTTCTGAAAATGTTTCTAGAATGCTCGAAATACAGCTCGAAATATGCAGGTAGAGATAGACCGATCCAATTCTACTTTCATTTTCCGATAGCTTTTGACACATTTGGTTAAATACTTCTGTACTGTTGACCATACTTGTTTTCAAGAGAAGCTGGTCGTTCATAGAGTCAGAGAAAAATAAGTGTCTCAGCCAATACATATTCAGCATATATGGTAGTGAAACTGGTAGCAGAGGCTTTAATTTATGAGCGAGTCAATTTATGCATAGATTGACACCACCAATTACTCGACTAGAAATATATGTACATAAAATTGTTAAATTTTCGGTTTTTGTTAATACAAACTTTGTTTACATGTTTAAAATTATTCATTTTGACTAGTAGCACACTGCTTGCTGTTTTTCTTGGGGGGGGGGGATGGTTTAACACACGCACCAGCCTGAGCATGGTCGACCGAATATATGTACACTTTGCGGTAATTTGTCGATCTACAATTTGACGAATATGTTGGTACACTCAGTATAAATTTGATGTGACTAATTTAAACTGGAATGTTTTGTATATCATGACCAAACTTTCAATAATGAAGCAACATTTCTTTGATTTAGAAAGCAATCTCTGATATTCTAAATCATATACTGACATTCCAAAAAGCAGTTATGTTGTGGTAAATATTTATTTATTTGAACAGTGCTTTCTAGTAGATATACTATCTAACTTCATGTAATACTTATTTGCAAGCATACAGGCACACAGTAATAGGCAAACAGTCAATAATGTCATATTTTCCTTAAGTAGCTAACTAGATTTAAGCAGCGAAATTTAGGCTACCCCTCGGTCTCCTGCTTAATATATGTTTCACCCTAGTTAGAAATTGTTTAAAGCGTTGCTGGTCTAGCACAATTGATGGCATCAATACAAATTGCTTTTTTTGGAAAACAGAATAATATCTGAATGTTCTGGCCACATCATCAGTACATGCATATATTTTGATAACAGGGAACAAAAGTCTCACTGGAAAGTATTGATTTAATCTCTCTCTCTCTCTCTCTCTCTCTCTCTCTCTCTCTCTCTCTCTCTCTCTCTCTCTCTCTCTCTCTCTCTCTCTCTCTCTCTCTCTCTCTCTCTCTCTACATACACACACACATTATTACATGGTTGAAGTGTTCTTGGTCAAGAGATTAAGATTATGGACTCTGGATGGGAGGGTTCTGGGTTCAAACCCTAGACCTGACATGAGATTTTTGTTCCTTGTCCAATGCTTTTATTACATAAACATTTTGCAAAAACAGAATATGTTCAGAAGAATTAATGCTTCCTTAAACACAGATTTACTATATAGCAGTCCTCATCTTAGGTACTATTGCAATATTGCTTTTTATAATAAATCATTGGATATTTTGTAGTATTTTGGTGCTATTTTAAATGACATCCTATCTTTCAACTGACAGCCACTTTTGTTAAACTGTCAGTTCGATTTGTTATTATAAACCACAGTATAACAAACTTACGTAATTACATTGCTCTGTTACAACATTAGTTCCATCGTGATATTCCAGTGTGTTCTGCTGTATTTACAGTTTCTCTCAGCAAAAATAAATGAAATTAATAATAATGATGCCGTATAGGATGGTTATTATAAATTAATTACATTATTTTCTGTAGACATATAACAGGAAACATGTTAATTACAGATTCATCATTGTTGGCTAACAAATAGTAAAACATTCTAGAGATTTCCCCTTAGGGTACCCTGTAAATATTAATGTCTTATATGTTCATACTTATTACAATGAACAGAACATTGCATGGAATTAACATTCTATTATATCTGGATCAATGTATGAACATTCTTAACACAGTATCTTAGTCTTCTTATTGTAAAGTTTTGTGTCTTCATATATTAAACATTAATCTATGGTTTGAACTTAGAAATTTCGATAGTGGCATTTTGTTTTCCGACCAATATATAACTACAGGTGTTTTTCATGATTTAATTGTCTAAAATTTTCTGCAGTGATGGCATCGATTTGATTGGTCAACATCTTCATGCCACTTTTGAATGCAGATATATTTAAGTCGTTGCTTGAATTGAGATCAAAATAAGTCTTGATCACCTACATCCTGGGATATCCACATGTAAACATACCGTATGTAAACAATATCTTTTAATTTTTTAGCCAACCAACATCTGTTTGCATTATCGAAGGATTTTAATACAATATAGCAATTTCAAGGATATCGGTGTTGTGGCTTTTGAAGTAAGGAACGCCAATATTGTATACAGTGTGTTATATTATGTAATATTTAAAGTGTGGCAGCCAACCACACTCACCTGGAGAGATACAGTTGATAGAAGTTTTATTTACGCTTATATAGCATTTACACAATAAGGCTTGCATAGATTCTATAGCACTGTAATATTTATAGCCCCAAATCTGGGATCCTTAACAGAGAATCGGAGAAATCGTTAAATCAAATATATTAAACATATAATTAGGTTGTAAGAAACCATACCGTCGCTGAAGCATATATAATGAGAATATGGCTTTTTGTTCTTAGGTTGCATATGTATTACAGCCTGATTCCAGGATAAATTTGTTGTGAATATAAGCCGTGTGTACTTATACAAAGAAGTTGTTCTAACTTTCTGATCTCTGAATTTCCAACTCACAGTACCTAGTCCAGCATTTCGAAATAATAATTATTTCTGTAGTGTCAATATTTATTTATATTCCAGCTGTTTTAATGTATATACAATTTAGCTGTTGCTGCAGCTTATTTTCTTTTTCCAGACAGTTTGCAAAATCATAAGCGAACATTGGGCAAATTATGTCAGGAAGAGCATTTGCAATAAATATAACATAACCACACTGTTCATGTAGCAATATACACATCTCGTTAATGTAGAGCTAAAAATTATTGAAATTGATCTACTTGCCTTCTACCAGTATTACAGAGGAACATGTTGTCCAGGCTTTGAGTACCTTTTACTGTAACACAAGATTGTATATGTTTATACACCGATTTTAAGAGGTAAAGAAATCGCCACATGAGCACCCTTTGTCTCTAAGTACTTAAATAGGTAAATAGGTAATTATGACTTATTATATTAAATGCCTTGCAAAAGTCAACGTATATACAATAAAAGTATTCACCATTTCTTAATAAATACTTTTGCACTATTGTCTGTAAACTAAAAATGATGTATGTTGCTGAGTATCCTCGCCTAAAGCCAAATGTTTACACATTATTTGTATTATTGTCTTCAAACCATCTATCTATACAAGCGTTTAATTATTATTAAGGTAACTATTGTATACATGGTAATAGTTACATGTCCTATTACAAAGGAAAACGTGCATGTTTCCCAAGATATTTAACAGTTTTGTTAATATTTGAGCAATTTCATTAGCAATATATTTATACAACTCTGGCGGTACATGTATCCCGTCTACATCGCAGCTTTTGTTATTGACTTATTAGGATACTCATATCAATATCAACAACATAATTATCACAAAGCAGTCCACTACAATAATCATACCAAGCATCTTCCGTGATATTGCTCTATTGTTATTGTCTTTTGCTAAATCGTTCTCTTACCGACTTAAATTGTTTGCAGTTATTTCTGTTATTATATAATTCTTCGTTTTGAAGATTTTATTGAGCTTAGATTTTTATTTTGCATTTTATTTGAAACCATTTCTCTTCTCTTTATAAGCTTGGAGATTCTTAATTGATCTTGTTGATCTGAAATGTCTTAAAATATATATTTTATATGTTTCGTATGTTCACATTATGCCTCCCACAATAATGGCTATGTAACAAATTAATTATTTTATTTACAATGTTTTACCCAATAACTGGGATAGATTCGTAATAAATGTAATAGCACTATCCATGTCATTCGTCATTTCACACATCATATGCTGTGATTGGTTGTTTAACAACTCTGTGAAACGTGACTGAAATATTTATTAATTTTTGTCACGCCATTTAATTGGGCTATTTGGAGAAGATTACGATGTGCAGTACTTTGTACACATTCATTAGGCGATTCAGATTTATACCTCTAATTTTGTAAGCATGATATACAGTCAACTCTCGTTATCTCAAAATCGGTTATCTCAAATTTCCGGTTATGTCAAACTGTTTTCTACGGTCCAGTTTTTTCCCCTATAGTTTCTATATAGTTCAACTCCGCTTAACTCAAATTCGGATGTGTCAAATTATCGGATATATCAAACTAAATTCTTTGTCCCCACACGTATAAAACTGTTGAAATCAGTTGGTCTATCTCAAACTTTAAATTGCTATAAGATGCAAAACGGCAACAATAGTGAATTTCACACCTACCGTGAAACTCGCGAAGATTTGGGCGCGAGTTTTATCGCCAATTATCGGCAATCAGGATGTAAAGTAATTTAGAGAAGAGATTATTATTTAATTTGCTGATTTAATGAACAACAATTTCGTTAATCAATTAACGCTGATTAAAGTGTTTCAGTTTGTACTTGTTGTTGTAACAGTTTTTGAGAACTTGTTGACACGGCCTTCTCAACTTGTAAATAAAATGAGAGGTCGCGTTAGTGATTTTATCATTCTTCTACTACCTTCCCACAATACACGTACTGATTATTGAATAAAAAATAATAACACTTTAAACATGCAAAACCACACAAACTTGCAGAAACTTAGTTTACAGTGGCAGATATAACAAGGAATTTCAGTCATTACCAGTCGTCGTGTAACAGGTAAGATTTTTAAGATTTACACAAACTATCCTTAACTTCGGATAACTCAAACTTCGGATATCTCAAACTATTTTCTACGGTCCCTTGAAATTTGAGATAACGAGAGTTGACTGTAGTAATATAATTAGACTCATCTCGTTCTTTAAAATCATGTATGCAACACATAAATAGTTATGTTGATGCAATCATATAATCTACAACACTAGCACCATCATGTTACAGCATACATTTATATGTGTATTGCCTAAATTGTTGGCTTTTGGATCGCTGTGAGTGCTTTTAATGCCATGGTTTATCTTAATAATACCATGTTTTACACATTTCCATTTATGATTAACCCTTCAGGGGATACATATGGAAAATACACAATAACATTATTCATGTTAAAGAGCTTGGAGAATGTGTACAAAAGGATTACATAGTCTTCAAATTCTGCATAAATAGGCGTCAAAATATCAAACGCTCATATATGGTTGCTAACACATACTGCCAATCCGACACTGTATAAATAGGTGTCACAATATCAAGAGAACATATATGGTTGCTAACACATACTGCCAATCCGTCACTGCATTAACAGGTGTCACAATATCGAGAGTACATATATGGTTGCGAAAACATATACTGTCAATCCGCCGCTGCATAAATATGTGTCAAATTGCCTCACATGAGACAAATGGGCCCTCAAGTGCCTAACAAACAAACAAAAAACACATTTGTGCGACAAATCTGCTCCAGTCAACATTTTATTTAGAAGAAAGCACATTTGTCTTATTTCGTTTTAAATGCGTTATCCGACAGTTTGGTCTAAAACGTATTTTCTCAAATAACCAAATAAGTCATTAGTACCTGACATGGTCTTGCAAAATGATGTTCACTGATGCCAAAGGTATGTGTGAACAGTCAAGGATTAATCCAAAATTCACATTGTAGATAGGTGTTTCCTATCCGAACCACGCTGCAGAGATAGCTATTTTTAAATCACGTGAACACTTACTTTAATATAGTCATCAGATTAATCCGGTCTGACGTCGATATATATTTTAGCAAAGACCACTATCGCGCTTTTTACAATGTTCCAAAGATTGAACATTTAAAATATGTTTTCGTGATGAGTACAGTCTAACAATAAAGTTAGTGTTTTAAAAAGTATGACCAAATTCCCCAAAGTGGTTGTTAGATATTAGTACGTGTATTTAATATAAACAAACTGTCGGATACCTTCCTTTAAATGAAATACAAGCATATTTGTCACATTTCTTTCCATGGCAGAAAAAAACTTGTAATCATAGTTCACCGTAATACCTCAGGTCAAGTGCAATCACTTAGAGGTTTGCTAATGTTTGGGGTTGTTTTGTTGTTGTTGTTGTGGTTTTTATAAAATCTTGAACATAGAAACTGGAGTCGAACTATTAATTCCAATATCTCTAATTCAAGAAAGTTGATTGGCTAAACCTTAAGGTGTACAATGAAACATAAGGAACTCCACTAGTGTAATATGGAATATCGTATATGGTGCATATCATCCTTAGGGCGAGACCCGAGATTCGGCGAGACCCGATATTCCGATGAGACACTACGCGAAAAGATATTGTATCAAGAGATCTCGCACTGCCGCAGTATCTCAAACTATGAGATCCTATACCACGAGATTTCGCAGTAGAACCTCGCGTCTGGCTTCATTACGAGGCCCAATATTCCATAATTATGGCATTACCCGGTTTCGTTTGGCAACTCATGCTTATTGGATGTGCTTTTTCAATGGCGGAAAATGAAGGTATTTTTCTGATGGAAACAAAATAAATGGGACGATGTATTCATTTTCGTCCTTGGATCATTTAGTGGCCTCCGTGGACGAGTGATTAAACCCCTGATTCAAAAACAACAACACTTGCTCTAACCGCTGTAGGTTCGACCATCACTCGGGGCGTTGATCTCTTTCATGTGAGGAAGCCCATCCAGGATCCAAATGTGGAATACCTATCGCGTAGTAATAGTTATCTAGTGGCCGCGTGCGCAAAAATACCTATTGTTCGCGTTTACCTGCGTTCGCAATACCTATCGCGTGCATATGTTATACCTTTCGTGTGCGCACGTTATAGATATCGCGTTCGCACTTAATAGGATTCCGTGCGCACGTCAGAACTTTCGCGTGTCCACGTTATCACCCCGGATTTTTGATTACTTAAAACGCAGACGGCTACATGTGTTGACCGACATATAAACTTGTACGAGATGACAGGTAAGCTACATTTGTCCCGTTATCTTTGTTTTGTAACGCTTTTCCGCAAACATTTCGTATAAAGTAAACAACAATTTCTTAATACTTGACAACGTTTCAATGTTAGTTAATTAACTATCGACGTGTTTTTACCGTTGCAAAAGTCCAGAATGTACTGTTGTTTTTCGGATTAATAATTTATTTTTTTGCTGATATAATTAAAGGAACCACCCAAATCTGCATCAACCGTCAAACTGCATAATTCCTTTAGCAGCAACGAATATTTGCATTTCGCTACAACTGTTACAGTAGCTGCCAATGACAATTAAACAATTATGTTGTCCTCATACACATGACGACAGATGGAAATAGTATGCAGTACGTATAAACGCAGACTGTGGATACGTATTACGTCATACAAAAGTTATTTTGATGGGTACATGTTTGATAACACCTGGCATCTGACCACCTACATATTTATTTTGTTTTAAGCATACATTTCTTGTTAAAGAGCGCAAACACAAACAAGTAACGTGTATGATATTTGCTTTTGGGGTTATCGTTGCTTCTCATATGATCCACCCCTTTAGATTATAGTTTCTTGTGCTGTTTTTAAAGGACAGTGCAAGCTTCAGAGCACTTCTAGAATCTACCCTTGTTCTTCTTGGTGCCCGATTACACCCCTGGGATGAAAGTGTCAGTTATTTTTTGCACCAGATTCTAGGTTTTATTCCTGTTCCGCCATCTACGGGTGTCTGAGATACATGAATCCGGATGCAAGAGATTATATATTGGGACTGAATCAGTTGTTGTCTTATGGGAATCACTGTAAAGCATTTCTGAAAATCCGGACATAGGTCAGAATTCGAACCAAGACCTACGGATTACTTAACAAAGTGCGTAATCACTGGGTCGTCAATAAAAGCAGCGCCCTCATATGGTACTGTTGTATTGGTCCGTTTACTGAATAGCTTTCTTCCAATGAGCGTTTTGCCTATACGTCTCAATAAGCTTCTCTTTGATGCAAATTTGTAGCTAATGGACGTCTATCATTGCATTTGAAAGAATATTAAAAACGTAAAACAAGTTGATCTGAGTAAATTGGTATATTTACACATTAACAACGTTCTGGACTGTATATAATTCTTTATTTTCTAATCTTTTGATATAAAATAATAAAACCAAGACCTTCTTTCCCATGTGATGATGAAAATGAATTCATGAGAAATGTGAAATCACGAGCACAATTGATGGCATCTATACAGATCGCCTTTTTGGAAAGCCGAATAATATCTGAATGCTCTGGCCACATCAGTAGCACATGAATATGTTTTGATACCAGGGAACAATGCTCCCGCTGAAAAGTATTTATTTAATAATATATATATACTTTAGATGCCATGACTTTTTACTGTTAAATAAAACCGCCTCCGTGTATATACTTGAGTAATACTTAACACCATGTTATAGTAGAAGGACTGAATATATTATACTACTTGCAATAGTTGATTAATACGAAACACACACAAAAAAAAACAATAATGAGCATTTACATGTATGTTCTAATACAGGATATATTGTATATCGATCATTTTTGTATTGATACACTTATCATATCGATGATTCTGACCGATACAGAGCCCTAGCTACAACCTACCGCCACTATTCTCTGATGTTTCATACAAAGCACTAACTACTTACGAGCTGTGTTGACACTTCATATTGGTGTTACACTTTATCTTGTTTTTCTTTGATAGTGTGCCAAACTGTTGTATTTTATTTGTTATGGATATTCAGAATTAACAATAAAGATGAGAAAAAATATTTGAAGAAATATTTTTTAACATTTTGTTTTTAAGACCTATTATTTTAAAGTTTAGGGTTATTCTACTAGTTTAATCATTTACATTTAATATGTGGATAATATTTTATGTCATACATTCTGATTATTGACTAATAGACTTACACGTCCTTAGTTTCAGTAAATAGCTATGCTATCATATTGATTAATATAAAGTATGTTGTAATGTGTTAAGCAAAAAACGGTCATCAGTAACAAAATATAATGTATCACGATACGTATCGTATCGTGTATAATATATTGCGATATGAATCGTATCGTGAGGGTAGCGTATCGTTACACCCCTTAAACCACATCGGTCACACCTAGTGAGACAAATCTGCTCCGAGACAAATGTGCTCTTACAAAGCTGTTTAAACATAAAACATATGTTTTTAACAAGTGATGCGATTGATTGTGATGTGTGCTAATAACTAGTGTGAGTGGTGCTATTGATTGTGATGCGTGCAAGTGATAAGTGTGAGTGTTGCGTGTGAGTGCTGTTTGTGATTGTGATGCAATTGATGTTTATCTCCTTTTTCTAATTACATGCTTTTGCAAATATGTAGCAGGTAGTTACGTCATTTTGTCTAATGCGTGTAGATGAGATGCATGAGTGCTTGGTGCATTTGAGAGTGTTGCGCGCGAGATTGATGCTTGCGGAGAATATGCATGTGAGAATTATGCGTGCAAGACAATAGATGGAAACTAAGATACATACAGTGTGACCAGGAGACATACAGAGTGACACAGAGAAATTCAAAAAATACCAAATCATACATACATACAGTAAACAAGAAAGGTTCGGAAGGTCAAACAATAAATTCTACACGTGTAAGACTCAAATGGAGGGTCGGTCGCAGACAGAGGGTCGATACGAAAGTCGTTGGCCGATTCGTACCCGATGTATGACGTCACTTCCAAGATACGTTAAAGCAGTGTCGAAAAAAAAACGTTGATTATTTTAATTGCTTGGACGTCCCTAAGAAACATGAAACAAACACATCGTTCACTGTGATAAGAGACCCCTAATTGTGTCATACAATCACATGCAACTAATCTGAAACGGTGTAATGGATATTATATTATTGCTTTCTCAAATTGGAGTAAACACCCTTGGTAGAATCATCGGATTTTATGCTGAACAAATATACATTTGTTAAAATTGTCTATGTTTATATTTTTGTTGAAACTTAGAGAAGTTTTTATGCATTATTTCTCAAATTAACCAATATTTTACTATAACTTTGAATTTCCTATTTGGCTCGGTTTTCCGCTACACCATACTGGTTTTGGCAGCAGATCATGTTGCCGAATTATATTTAATTAAAATAAAACAGATTATGTAAACATTGTCAAATAAGCTTTGTGTTCACTTACATTGTTCATTTGGATTCTAGACTAAAACGCAATTTACTACATTTGCTAAAGTAAACAATTTAATGCAACCATTTAGTACAATATGAACTAAGAAAAATATCAATACGGGGCACACTGGCACATAAGAAATCTGTTTCCTGTATGCATATATTCGTTAATATAATTTTTTAGATCTTAATTGTTAAAAATAACTGTTTGCAACAGCAATAATTTGTAAACTGCAAAACTACATACAGCATAAATTGTAAAATATTTATATATCTATATATTGCGCTTCCTGTAGTTGCAGAGTACCAGATCATCAAATTATTATAAACAACTTAGCAATACATTTTCAATTTATTTTCTCTAGGCGAGTATGTAAACCCTGGCTTATTGATAAGGATTATTATTACTGGTGTTCTGGTTTAAGTTGTTGAAGACAAAATATCACTTTCTGCATTATTCATTTGTTTTTGTTTTTCTCTATCGTCACACGTTTCCTGTTAGCAAAGACCTTCACACATGTTTGTGTAAGTCTTGATGACATTACTTTGTCATGTAAACCGCACTCTACACACTAGGGGTTTGTGTCATAAAACTGCTATGACAAAGTACTTACTACGGGGACCAGCTGTTAGGTTCCTAACCAACCAAAGTGATATGCGTATCATATCCACCGGCCCTACAGCTTACATCATGTTTACTCAATAACTGTAACCTATCTTTAAAAGAAACACGTGACAACGTATAGTAGGAAACAAGACATACCTAAACGTTTTCTAATTTCTGATTATCAATGTAAAAATCGACAACTAAAATATTTATGTACATACTCTTTTATGAGCAGCATAGATTAAGTGGAACGTATGTTCTCTTTCCAAACATATTTAGTTAAAGTCTTGTTAAATCTTTAGTAAATATTTAAAAAAGTAAATAGTAATGAGCATACAGGTGGTGGTATACGCAAACCTGTTGCCTTTGAATCAATCACCCCAGTTAATCCAAGTATTTAAGCATTTCTACTCGATGCGGAACACACATTGTTACCATTAAAACTTTAAACAAACAAATGAATTGTCTAGCATGATCCTCTTCTTTCTAACTGTTACGCGAATGCTCCGCCATGTGAAATACTTCATGCGAAATACGTCAATACTACTAAGATTAACAGCCCCTTAACCTGACTAGCGTAACCTTAGACGCTGGTGTACTACTGTACATAACAACATGTATAAATTACTTATAAAATGTACTATTGGCAATTACACAAACACACCTTCACTATAAATAGGTGTATGGCACTATACAAATACTTCAGTCACCAGTTCTCCGAAACGTCTACACGATTCGCAATGATGCCTGGGAGTGATACGTGTAGTTGTAATACGGGTAGCTTAATCTGCACGCGTGATGCATGGAACTGATACGTGTAGTTGTAATGCGTGTAGCTTAATCTGAACACGTGGTGCATAGGAGTGATACGTGTAGTTGTAATACGGGTAACTTAATCTGCACACGTGGTGCATAGGAGTGATACGTTTAGTTGTAATACGGGTAGCCTAATCTGCACAAATTGTGCGTGGGAGTGATATGTGTAGTTGTAATACGGGTGGCTTAATCTAAACACGTGGTGCATGGGAGTGATACGTGTAGTTGTTATACGGGTAACTTAATCTGCGCACGTGGTGCATGGTAGTGATATGTGTAGTTGTAATACGGGTAACTTAATCTGCACACGTGGTGCCTGGTTAGTGATACGTGTAGTTGTAATACGGGTAACTTAATCTAAACACGTGGTAGTTGGGAGTGATACGTGTAGTTGTAATACGGGTAACTTAATCTGCGCACGTGGTGCATGATAGTGATATGTGTAGTTGTAATACGGGTAACTTAATCTCCACACGAGGTGCATGGTAGTGATATGTGTAGTTGTAATACAGGTAGCGTAATCTGCACAAGTGGTGCGTGGGAGTTGATTCCATGACTTGCTATTTTCTAGGACAATCCAGGAGATTTGAGTCGCATAAATTCACCAAATATATTATCCAATCCTTATATTTACGTCGCCTCATTTGCAAAATTGTGTTGTTGTTTTTTTGTTAAGTTTGCCTTACATTTATAGGTTAGAATATAGCATACACATAGAAAAAAACGGCAAACATTTTAATTGTACTTGAATGTAACGCCATCATAACAAACAATACCAGCTATTCGTATTGCCTTTTTGAGCAGTATGATATCTTACATGAACATTATCATCAAATTTCCTCCAGAATTTTAACGTTGAATGTTAGAACCCTACATAATACAAGCCTAATAGTAACTTCATAGATTAACTGTTTAATGTTCTATTATACCTCAGAAAATGCTAAGAATATCGTAAACTTCATTCGTGATATTGAATTATTAAGTATAACTTAATTTTCTATAAGGAGAAATCTGAAAAGATTTTAAGAATAAATAGGTGAGGAATATTTGGGCACAAAGGCCAATATTGTCTATCAAACGCACATGTCTGTATACATTCCATACACAAACTGTATTAATTGTTTTGATTTAATTCTCAATTATTCCTTAGTTTTATCAGATGTTGCATTTTACTTTCAATTTGATGTACAATGTTCTTATTCAAGCAGACCGTCTGGTGCGTGTTTCAATCCCTATATATGTGTGTCTTCCACCAACTATTTGTTTGAATCCCTATAAATATATGTGTCCTACAATTCAGGTGCTAGTTTTGATTTATATTAATATGTCCCACAACCCATTTCTTTGATTCCCTATATATTCATGTATCCCATGATCCATGTCTTTGATTCCCTATATATGTATGTGTCCCACCACCCATGTCTTTGATTCCCTATACATGTATGTGTTCCATAACCCATTATTTTGATTCTTTTTATAGTCATGTGTCCCACAACCCATGTATTTGATTCCTTATATATTCATGTGTCCCACAACGATTGTCTTTGATTCCCTATATATTAATGTGACCCACAACCCATGTGTTTGATTCCCTATATATTAATGTGTCCCACAACCCATGTCTATGATTCCCTATATATACATGTGTCCCACAACCCAAGTCTTTGATTCCCTATATATTCATGAGTGCCAAAACCCATGTCTTTGATTCCATATATTCATATTTCCGTCAACCCATGTTTTTGATTCTCTATACATTCATGTGTCCAACACAACTTTTACATGGCACCTTCTACATGGCTCCGACGTCACATAAATTACCAAATTTAGCGCACAATTCTAAACTGAACGTGACAATCAGACAACATGCTCAAATACGTTACCCAATAATATGTATGATAATGATGCAATACGTGCAGCATTATCTTGTTTAAATTTTGAAGCAAGCGCCATTAGAGAACCGGGGTATTTTGCCGTAGCTCGAAAAACATTACACTGCACAGACAGTGGACCAAACTAAGTTACGAGGAAATGGCCTTTGCGCCTTAAGACGTTGTTTTCACTCAGAGAAACTATCACAAAAAGACAAACGAATTTTGGGGGGGGGGGGAAATATAAACGAAAAAAGAAAAGTGTGATTAACTTAACTCTTACCCTAACCCTAAAATAATGATTTATTATAAGGGGGTGTCGATCCGCTCATACAAATGATGGAGAAAAAATAGGTCCGTCTCCAAAGTAGGGACAACACCGGTTAGACCTATTATTGCGCAACTGGTGTTCTAGTAAAATATACCCTTTCTATTCCGCAGTGCCATGGAATTGTCAGAGAGCTTCCAATGGAAAATGTGCATAAGTAGGCGGGGGCTTCCGAATTGTATTTGCGCGAGCGAAAAGCAAATACGTACTGAAAAATTGCTAAGAATATCAGTCCCTGATGTTTCTTTATGGTGTAAACTACTCTGTTATATAATATTTAATGAATGCAAATACGTATTTACATTGTGTGCTTAAGTGATTAAGGACTATTCATTTCCTTATTTCCAAGTGTGTTGTTCGTAGCATTTTCATTCCTACTTGGACATTCCATTGATAATGTAAGATCTGATATGTTGTTTCCACTGTTTTTTTTTCTGGATTGCTTTGTTTGAAATATTTATGATTCATGGCTACATTTGGTATCTACAAGTTGATTCACTAGTGTACTGGTATGTTAGTAAAAAGAGTTAGTTGAGTATTTTCGTTTCAATAACAACTGATTCTAAGCGATTAGCACGTTGAATTTTATCATTAGCTATTGCAAATAGTTTTTCAGGAAATGGTAAGAAAATGATAGGGTGATATAGTTAACGTGGGTATTTTTGTAGCCCTTTAAAATTAAAATATTGATGGTCCATACATTTTATTGAGCATCCTATTATTGCTTTGGCAAACCATTATGACACAAAATTTAAAAGTTTGTATAAATGTCATTCATGTGATAAACCAGGTTTAAAGTTCTGTTTTGGTACATTTTCATGTGCATTTTTTTGTACGGTGACTCAGTTTAAAGAGGTATTCCAACTACACAACACAGTTTACAGCCAAGTTCAAGTTAAAGAACAGGTCAAAACTGTTTATTGTACAAATGCACAGTGGAAAAATGTGCTAAAACTGTTCCAGGATGAAGATATAAAGTTTATTTCAGAAATCAAAAGTATTACTATTTTAGACTGTAGTTTTTCGAGATTGTGAAGCAAGTAAATGTATAGCAAATAGATGTAATATTGTAAAACTATTTTTTTTTTTTTTGTGAATGGTCTCTTTTGATCTTTCAGAAATTGTAAGGTTATCTATGTATCGAAGTCTGTTTCACAATCATTGGTTGTTGATATCCAAACTGTGTATTAGTAATGTTCCCGTAAAATGTCCTGTCTCGATGTAAGATCAGAACCGATCAAATTGTTTAGAGTAACCTTAACAACAATTATTTTAAAGTTTCTACTTACAGTTTACTGTTTGGGAGAACACACAATCTCAGAACACACAATATCGCAGTCCCTTATTCCGCCATGTTCGCTCTACCCCCAATGCAGCGCGGCTACTCAAGAACCGATTTGTGGGCAATGTAATAGAAAACAAAATCGGGCGCTAACCGTGGTCGAAAAGTTCTAAGTGTTCTAAAAACAGATTTGATGTTGCAGGTGATTAAAGCAATGTTTACTCTGCAATAAAAGCATATTACAAAAGCCGGACCTCTTGTATTATAGCAATTACAATACTACGTTGCTGTGACAAATTTCCAGACCTTATTTTTTATATTTATATTGTATTTTAACTACGTTGATTTTGTATCTATGTAAAATTGAAGATAATATCATTAACATTGAATTCTGAAAGCAATCAATTATAATACCCAATTATAATATATTATTATTAATGTAACAGCAAAATTCAAGTCGTTTTAACACAGCGCATGCTTTTGGCAAGTGATGCATGTTAGTGATGTGTTTGGTTGTGATGTGTGCGAATGATGTGTGCAAGTGATAAGCGCGAATGATGCCTGTGATTGTGATGTGTGGGAGTGATGGGTGCAAATGGTGAGTGCAAGTGATGATTGTGATTTGTGCGGTAGATATGTGCGAGTTGTGAATCCGAGTAGTGATTGTGATGTGTGCGAAAATGTGTGCAAGTGGGGAGTGCGGGTAGTGATCATGATGTGTGAAAAATTTGTGAAAGTGGTGAGTGCGAGTGGAGGTTGTGACCTGTGCGAATTGTGTGTGCAAGTGGTGAGTGGACGTTGTGACGTGTGCGAATTGTGTGTGCAAGTGGTGAGTGCGAGTGGAGGTTGTGACCTGTGCGAATTGTGTGTGCAAGTGGTGAGTGGACGTTGTGACGTTTGCGAATTGTGTGTGCAAGTGGTGAGTGCGAGTGGACGTTGTGACCTGTGCGAATTGTGTGTGCAAGTGGTGAGTGCGAGTGGGGTTGTGACCTGTGCGAATTGTGTGTGCAAGTGGTGAGTGCGAGTGGTTGTTGTGACCTGTGCGAATTGTGTGTGCAAGTGGTGAGTGCGAGTGGAGGTTGTGACCTGTGCGAATTGTGTGTGCAAGTGGTGAGTGGACGTTGTGACGTGTGCGAATTGTGTGTGCAAGTGGTGAGTGCGAGTGGAGGTTGTGACCTGTGCGAATTGTGTGTGCAAGTGGTGAGTGGACGTTGTGACGTGTGCGAATTGTGTGTGCAAGTGGTGAGTGCGAGTGGACGTTGTGACTTGTGCAAATTGTGTGTGCAAGTGGTGAGTGCGAGTGGACGTTGTGACCTGTGCGAATTGTGTGTGGAAGTGGTGAGTGCGAGTGGAGGTTGTGACCTGTGCTAATTGTGTGTGCAAGTGGTGAGTGCGAGTGGACGTTGTGACCTGTGCGAATTGTGTGTGCAAGTGGTGAGTGCGAGTGGGGGTTGTGACCTGTGCGAATTGTGTGTGCAAGTGGTGAGTGCGAGTGGTTGTTGTGACCTGTGCGAATTGTGTGTGCAAGTGGTGAGTGCGAGTGGAGGTTGTGACCTGTGCGAATTGTGTGTTCAAGTGGTGAGTGCGAGTGGGGTTGTGACCTGTGCGAATTGTGTGTGCAAGTGGTGAGTGCGAGTGGTTGTTGTGACCTGTGCGAATTGTGTGTGCAAGTGGTGAGTGCGAGTGGACGTTGTGACCTGTGCGAATTGTGTGTGCAAGTGGTGAGTGCGAGTGAAATTTGTGACCAGTGCGAATTGTGTGTGGAAGTGGTGAGTGCGAGTGGAGGGTGTGACTTGTGCGAATTGTGTGTGCAAGTGGTGAGTGCGAGTGGTGGTTGTGACCTGTGCGAATTGTGTGTGCAGGTGGTGAGTGCGAGTGGAGGTTGTGGCCTGTGCGAATTGTGTGTATAAGTGGTGAGTGCGAGTGGACGTTGTGACCTTTACGAATTGTGTGTGCAAGTGGTGAGTGCGAGTGAAATGTGTGACCTGTGCGAATTGTGTGTGCAAGTGTGAGTGCGAGTGGAGGTTGTGACCTGTGCGAATTGTGTGTGCAAGTGGTGAGTGCGAGTGGAGGTTGTGACCTGTGCGAATTGTGTGTGCAAGTGGTGAGTGCGAGTGGACGTTGTGACCTGTGCGAATTGTGTGTGCAAGTGGTGAGTGCGAGTGAAATTTGTGACCTGTGCGAATTGTGTGTGCAAGTGTGAGTGCGAGTGGAGGTTGTGACCTGTGCGAATTGAGTGTGCAAGTGGTGAGTGCGAGTGGAGGTTGTGACCTGTGCGAATGGTGTGTGCAAGTGATGAGTGCGAGTGGACGTTGTGACGTATGGGAACAATGTATGCAAGTGGTGAGTGCGAGTGAAGGTTGTGACGTGTGGGAACGATGTATGCAAGTGATGAGTGCGAGTGGAGGCTGTGACGTGGGGGAACGATGTATGCAAGTGGTGAGTGCGATTAGACGTTGTGACGTGTGGGAACAATGTATGCAAGTGGTGAGAGCGAGTGGAGGTTGTGACGTGTGGGAACGATGTATGCAAGTGATGAGTGCGAGTGAAGGTTGTGACGTGTGGGAACGATGTATGCAAGTGATGAGTGCGAGTGAAGGTTGTGACGTGTGGGAACGATGTATGCAAGTGATGAGTGCGAGTGGAGGCTGTGACGTGTGGGAACCATGAATGCAAGTGGTGAGTGTGAGTGGACGTTGTGACGTGTGGAAACGATGTATGCAAGTGATGTATGCGAGTGGAGGTTGTGACGTGTGGGAACGATGTATGCAAGTGATGAGTGCGAGTGAAGGTTGTGACGTGTGGGAGCGATGTGTGCAAGTGATGAGTGCGAGTGAAGTTTGTGACGTGTGAGAACGATGTATGCAAGTGATGAGTGCGAGTGGAGGTTGTGACGTGTGGAAACGATGTATGCAAGTGATGAGTGCGAGTGGAGGTTGTGACGTGTGGGAACGATGTATGCAAGTGATGAGTGCGAGTGAAGGTTGTGACGTGTGGGAGCGATGTATGCAAGTGATGAGTGCGAGTGAAGTTTGTGACGTGTGAGAACGATGTATGCAAGTGATGAGTGCGAGTGGAGGTTGTGACGTGTGGAAACGATGTATGCAAGTGATGAGTGCGAGTGGAGGTTGTGACGTGTGAGAACGATGTATGCAAGTGGTGAGTGCGGGTGAAGGTTGTGACGTGTGGGAACGATGTATGCAAGTGATGAGTGCGAGTGGACGTTGTGACGTGTGGGAACGATGTATGCAAGTGGTGAGTGCGAGTGGAGGTTGTGACGTGTAGGAACGATGTATGCAAGTGGTGAGTGCGAGTGGACGTTGTGACGTGTGGGAACGATGTATGCAAATGGTGAGTGCGAGTGGAGGTTGTGACGTGTGGGAACGATGTATGCAAGTGGTGAGTGCGAGTAGTGATAGTGATGTGCGCGAGTGATGTGAGGAAGTAGTACTGAAATATGTTTTAGGGGTGAGTACGAATTGTTCTTATGATGTGTGTTAGGTGATGTGGATAGTTACTATGATGTGTGCGAGTGGTTACTGCGGGTAGTGAGTGCTTGTTGTAAGTGCGAGTGGTGAATTTGATGTGTGCTTTCCATTCTAACGAGCCTGATGCACGCGAGAAATTGCTGACATCGATTCATATAAGTACCGTCTGACTCATTGCGGTACTTTAGTTGCAATATGAAGATATGAGAGCGAGATAATACGTGCGACGCATGCGAGTTTGGTACTTGTGAGAGTGATTGTTCGAGATTGATACAACCGAATGTAACACATGTGACAGCTATGCAAGACAAAGCATACTGGCAGACCGGAAAACGTTCAGTAAATGATAACGAGAGACATAAAGAGATACAGAGACCCATTAGAGAAATACAGAAATACAAAAGTCATAGACACATACAACTATACCAGAGAAAGCTTAGGAATATCCAGCAATAAGCTGACCATGTGACTCAAATCGATGGTCGCTGCCAGATCGTAGCGACCATACGAAAATCGTTGGTCGATTTGTACCGAACGTATGACATCGTTTACCAGATAAATTTAAGCAATATCACAAAATATAACATTGTTTTTTTCATTGCTTGAATGTGACTAAGACACTTAAAACAGATACCTGTATTCACTATGATACCATGACACCATTCGATCACATGCAAATTTACTATACATGACAAACTAGGCCATTGTATGGTAAAGTTTTGATAAAATAACACTAAAAACACTAGAAAACAAGTTTTCTGTCATTTAACCACATGTCCGTTCATATGTCACTTTTTAAGTCCATTAAAAATTACAAAGCTTTAACTTATAACTCTTGTTACACTTCACTCCCACGCTTCACACTTGGATGCACACTCTCACTCTTACGTATCACCAGCGCGCAAAACTTGCTAGAATCACAATCGCATGCAAGCAGCTCATTCTCATTTCACTCTACTTACAATTGCACGTATGACTCGCAATCGCCCACATTACACCTATATGCATTACAAAAATGTGGCAAGGTCACGCGAAAAATTTGTTCACATATTCCAAATGCAAGTAATACGCCCATCACATAGCTCGCATGTAAAAATCAAAAAGTATGTTATAATTTCAGACTTTCAGACATATAGTTTAACAGAATGAAATTCAAATCGTAAAAGATTAATTCAGTTTTGAATACAATAGTATTTTCAATTCCAGAAAAGCTTACTTTTGTAAAGTAAACATATGACAAGAGGTTTTTTAAATTGTTTTATTGGATAATGAGGTTTAGACGAATATATTTTTATTAAACTAAGTGATGACGCCAAGTTAAAACACACTGCTCATAAACAATACATTAAAATCAATGTAGCATAATACTAATATTGTTCCTTCCTTCCTTGGTAGAGCGTCGGCTTGCGGATCGGGAGGTCGTGGGTTCAAACCCCGGCCGGGTCAAACCAAAGACTTTAAAGCTGGTAGTAGTGGCTTCCCTCCTAACGCTCGGGGCTAAGGGGACAGCATTAGGCCTGACTCGTCGGTGTCAGTATCATGGACCGGCCGGGTTCAGTTCCTGGGCACCTCATAAGTGCCCCTGTGCTATAATGATAGAAATGTCGCTGCACAGTATCGGCAAAAATGCCGGCTAATCCCATCCTATCCCTGTTCCTTCCCTCACCGTATCCATCCGCACCAGAACTTTGTCCATCCTTGGGCTGTCGCTTAACAAATCGTAGTTAAATGATGTGGCCATATGTATATATCAAATTAAAAAGATTGCCAGAAATGTGGGATGTGAGATGTCTGAGACCGAAATATATAGTGCTGATTTAAAGCCTAAATATGAAGCATATATGTAGTACATGTATTGCTTTTTGTTATATCTGCCCCGCATTTCCGAGGTTTTCATATTTTATAGTAAAGTCAATAGTTAAGTAAAAATACCTTTAACCTGTTCGGCTCCATGCTTTCAATTATGGTACGATGGTTAAGAGTACTGATTTTGTTGACATTATTATAATATTGAAATGGTTCAGTAATAATATTGAAAATGGACGGTTCTAAGAGAAGTAATGCTTTTATAGCTTATACCATTTAGTAGTATAGTTGCGTTTTTTTAAATTATTTTTTTGCTTTACTATTAGTCTTTTTTCATAAGTACTACCTTTTGATTTTGTTTCCGAAACAATTGTTAGAATTGTTTTATTTCTATTTATACTTACTGACTGTATCGAACTGATAGGCATCACTGGTATAAACTGCAGAACAGACATTGTCGATTTTAAATGGTTTTGGTATTAAGAAAAATTTTATTCCGACAAATACTTGATATTGTTCGTACTTAATTTTCATGAGCATACATATTTATGTACCTGTTTATTCGGTTTATTCCCAACTTTTGTTAAAATGTTTCCCAACTGTTCCACGCAGGTTTTGGGGGTTTGGTTTGACAGGATAAAGTCTGTATCATACTTTGACTTACAATGATGTAGGTTTAGGAACACTAAGAACAGTTGAACTTGACTCAACTTGCGCAAAGCATTTAAACTATATTCGCTGCAAATAATGTGCGAAGAAAACCCTTAAATTAACGAAAGACATTTATAGAGACGTACAGACGTATCATGAGACAAAAAAAAACATACAGAAAAAATCAAAGCACCGCAGACACTATAGAGTTCAGTGCTAGTACATTAAGTTTACATGGTTAGACAGTAGTCAGTAGTAGTGTAGGAATGTACCTACATCTTGAACTTTTGATATTCTAATATCGAACTTTTTAAGAATGATGACAATGAATCTTTGTAAAATTACAAAGTAAACGGATTAATTATTTCTCTGCAATATTACAAAATACCAGACAGCTGTCGGAAAAAATGGAATGGCTCTAGTAATTAGACTATAGACTTTAAAGGTGGATTTGTTCATACAATATCTTAATACAAAGTTGGCAATGCAATTAATACATCGGGGGTTTAAGATTGTCAATATGTTGCATAAACCTTAAGTTAACAAAGGCGTACAAATAATGCTTATAGGTTGATCATACTAATAAAGATGTGTATCAATCTAGAACAATGTAATATGCACAAACATGAAGGCATATACAACAACAATATGTGTATAGGTATTTTATATACAACAGCTGATAAATACTGTACACGAGGTTTTTATTTTTCGCAAAAAAAAATGTTGCTTTATTTTATTTTTTTTGTTAACACATATCATAACTAAAATACTGCACCTTACCTGATATTCATCAAAAGGTCTGTATAGGACTTAAAGGGTGTGCATGGTTTATTCCAGTAAGATGCCTACTTATATTTCTCTTAAAAGTAAGAAAATCATGTTACTTGTTATTTACATGGAATGACTTTAACTGAGAATTACATATACACATATTAAGTGTATGGTTTGTTTTGCATGTTTGCATGAATGAACATATATCTCTTTAGGAGTTATGATTACCTTAAAGGTGGTTACCGACAGTTTAGATCAATATTTTTCTTCAAACAATCAAATAATTATTTTTAGCTGAAAAGGTCCAACAAATTTCTCTTTATTTTAACATCTGGGTTTTATTTGTTTTGGCATTTGTTTGTTTTTGGTTTTTATTGTTTATTTGTTTGTTGTTTCTTTGTGGTCTTTTTTGTTCCTTCGCACTGACACATGTTCATATTAGCGACTTCCTGCTACTTATTTCTCGTGAAAGACCCAGACATACGTCTGGCTAAAACCACCGGCTCAACACAGGTTAGCTGTAAAACCTCCCCACTTAAATGTTCTTGCCCCGACTGGGACTCGAACACATTCAGTAAGGGGCCGAGGAGTTACAAGATTCTCACCGCTTCGCCATGGTGCCCCACATATATCTGAAAAGTTCCGCATAATACTCCTCTTGTCATTACAAATTGATAATTTATGTCTGAGCCAAGCCGCATAGTTACCTATGTAGGAGCACATTTGTCTCGGAGAACACTTGTCTCACGAGGTGTGACCGATGTCCTCTTAAACATTCATATTTGTGTCAAAATGGAAATGAGACAGATGTGTTCGACACACAATAGGAAGAATACTCGAAGCACATTTGTCTCACAGTCTACCATATCCTTCTATTTCAATGTCCAAGTTGTTGAATCTTTGGTAAAGGATTTTGCACGAAAACTTACAAAAATGGAGGAGATAATCTGTTGTGAGGTATTTTAATATCCTACCACGGAGTCTTAAGTTCGATACACCGATTACTAGTCAATCAATAATTACCTATTTTGTTTACTTATATGTGTATGTACGATTCATCTGGATATCAGTATCACAGTTTATTCATTTGCAGGATCAACATAGGACATTGAGCATGAATTCTTTAGTAAAGTACTGCACGAATCTCGTCATGGAAAATAAAACTACTTTAACAGTTCTAAAATATTTATTATATTCCTTTTTAAAACTTTTATTCTATTTTATGACGAAAAATATTTCTCAAACGAGCGCATACCCAAGTTATGTCACATTACTATCTCCAGCCATTTGTGTTGTAACAAAACAAATACATTGGAACATTACCAAACATCTCAAAAGTTAAGTGGCAGTAATAGGTTTTATTCAGTCCAGAACGTTCTTAATGTGTAAATACACCAATTAAGACAGACCAATGAGTTTTACGTTTTTCATATTCATGCAAATGCAACGATAGAAGTTCATTAGCTACAAATTGGCATCTTAGAAAAGTTCATTGAGACGTATAGGCAAAACGCTCATTGGAATAAAGCTATTCAGTCAACGGACCAATACAACAGTACCATAAGAGGGTGCTGCTTTTATTTCTGATCTAGTGATTTCGCACTTGGCTTAGCAATCCGTAGATCTTGGGTCGAATGCTGACCTAGGTCCAGATTATCAAAAATCCTTCACAGTGATCCCCATCAAGGAACGACTGATTCAGTCCCAAGATAGAGTCTATTGCATCCAGATTCATCTATCTCAGACACCAATAGAAGGCGGGACAGGGGTAAAACCTAGAATCCGGTGCAAAATAACTGAGATTTTAAACCAAGCGGTGCTGTATAATCCGCCACCAAGAAGAACCAGGACAGATTCTAGAAGTGCTCTAAAGGTTGCAATGTGAGCATGAGTAACTATTATTAAAAGGATTCGATCATATTGGTAGCGACGATAAGTTAATGCACGTTGCACTCCAAAAAACAAATAATATAAATGTTGGCTTGTTTGTTTTTGCGCTCATTAACAAGAAAATTATGCTTTAAAAATAATATGTTGGTGATCAAATACAAGGAGTGATCAACCATCTACCCATCAAAACAACATGTAAATGACGTGATACGTATCCGCAGTTTCCGTTTATACGTACTGCATAATATTTCTATCTGTCGTCATACGTATTTCCAACGAGGACAACATGTTTGCTTAATTGTCATTGGCAGCTATTGCAACAGCGAAATGCAAATATTCGTTGCTGCTAAAGGAACTATGTAGCTTGGCGGTTGATGCAGGTTTGGATGGTTCCTTCCATGATATCAGTAACAAATCAATTATAAATCCGAAAGATAAAAAAAAAATCATAAAATACTAGACTTATTTCCGCAACTGTAACTACACTTCGGTAATAATTCAACTAAAATTGAAACGTTATCAAGTATTATGATATTGTTGTCTTTTAACGAAATCTTTGGCGGAAGAGCGTTACAAAACAAAGTTACTGGGACAAATGCAGCTTACCTATCGTCTCGTATATGTATATACGTTTTGCGAACGCACGCGATAGTTTGCGCTATGAGATAACTATTACGTGGCCACTCGATAGCTATTACGTCCGTACGCGATAGGTATTCCGCATTTGGACCCTGGACGGACTTCCTCGCATGAAAGAATTCGACGCCCCGAGTGATGGTCGAACCTACAGCGGTTAGGGCAAGTGTTATTGTTGTTTTGTAATCAGCGACCTTAATCACTTGGCCACGGAAGCCACTAAATGATCTAAGGACGAAAATAAGTAGACCTTCACGCAGGTATTTTGTTTCCATTCGAAATATAAAAAAGAAATATCGCCATTTTCCGAGAATTCTCTCAGATCTTGTGATGCAGTATCATGACTCGCGTAGTGTCTCGTCGGAATATCGGGTCTCGCCATAAGGATGAAAGACCCGATATACGATATTCCATATGACACTAATGGCTTATGTTTTAGTGTGCACCTTAAGGTTTAGCCAATCAAATTTGTTGAATTAGAGATATTTGATTTAATAGTTATAAAAAAAACAAGCAAACAAACATTAACAAACCTATGTGATTACACTTGACATGAGGTAAAAAGTTGAACCTCGAGTACAAGTTTTTTTTCTGCCGTGGAAAAATATGTCACAATTGTGCTTGTATTTTATTTAAAATGACACAGACAAATGTAATTTCTTGTCCCTTAAAAAGGTTTATCGGAGCACATTTGTCTCACAAATGTGTTTTTTGTTGTTAGACATTTGAGGTCCTATTTGTGTCATAAGAGACAAATGCGACCGGATCGGTCTTTCGTGGGACTTATCAGCTCCGAGACAAATGTGCTCCTACATGGCAATTTTTAAACTGAGAGAACAGTGAGATCATTTACTTTCGAGATGGCGTTATATAATCATCCGGGTAAACCGCTGTGATATTGATACCTATTTAATTAGAAATTCCTTTCCTGCTTATTTATAGATTTGGAAAGAAAGAACAATTTGAATAATTTTGTCATAAATTAGTCTGTATGAGTATAAAGGTAATGTTCAAAATCGCCTTTACTTAGACTAGAGCGTGAGCGTATGTAGAATAATTCCCCAATTCCTTACAACAGTGGTGAGATATTGTTACATATATTTGACGTAGGCAAACTGACGTATACCACCTTTAAAACAGCAGTTAATACATTGTTTCCTTCTGTCCTCATCAACTTTGGTTTTAGAGAAAGTACAGGGATATAAAAGAATAATTAAAAAATAAACAAGGAGATGAAAAGGAGCTATGAAGAGACAGAAATCCTCTGCAGTACTGTCGTTGGAAGATTCCTTTTCACTTTCCATGAATGTAGCCAGCGAAGCCCGTTGTTTGAAGATGGTCGGTAATGTATGGAAACCCGCCGGGAAGTAAGAACAAGTTGAACATCACTTTTACAATGTTTTTAATGTTTGCTGAGTGTGTAGTTAGGTAGTATTGGTCCACTTCTGTTTAGCTGTATATATATGAAAAAAATGTTAAATTTTAACAGCAAGATACATTTTGGTATGTATTTATGCGTATTGATCCACTTCTCTTAGCTGTATATATATATGAAACAATGGTAAGATAATGTTAAATTTTAACAGCAATATACATGTTCAATACACCGGCCGCAATAGCTCAGGTGGTAGAGCGTCGGCTTGCGGATCGGGAGGTCGTGGGTTCGAACCCCGGCCGGGTCAAACCAAAGACTTTAAAGTTGGTAGTAGTGGCTTCCCTCCTAACGCTCGGGGTTAAGGGGACAGCATTACGCCTGACTCGTCGGTGTCAGTATAATGGACCGGCCGGGTTCAGTCCTTGGGCACCTCATAAGTGCCCCTGTGCTATAATGATAGAAATGTCGCTATGCAGTATCGGCAAAAATGCCGGCTAATCCCATCCGATCCCATCCCATCCCATGTTCAATACAGTTAACTGCAACAAATTGTTTATGTTATACAAATGTCAATTAAGCCCTATGATGTTATACAATTACATTCATGTGATATATAAAAATGAAACAGTAAAGTTTTATGATTCGGATAATACTGAATCGTGTACATTAATTTTATTTATATTTTATGATTGAAATGATCTAGTTTATTCGGAAAAATAAGATTCTTTAATTTTATTGAGACATTTTGAAAAGGATTTTAATTGATTATATTTTAAAAGAGTGATAATTATGTATCATATAGATACATCAACTTGCTTATAATCAGTGACTGATCCAAGGGAGGGGGTTGTTGGAATTACCCCCAGCACCAAAACGGGAAAAAGTAGAGTTGGGAAAAAACATGTAGCCTAAAAAATACAAAGCTTTTAAAGTAATTTTTGTCTTTTGACTGATTAGGTCCGAGGTAGGGCACCTTACTGTACATATATATCTAGTATTTACTGCAATAACGTTGAATAGATCAACAAGGCCATGCCCAAGGACAGCTTAAGAATGATGAACTTATTTCTTAGCAGCCATATTTTGTAAAACGATTTTCGTTGAACACAAAACCTGCAGCAATAAATTGCCTTGCTGCTAGTTTTCAGATATGAAGCGCATTCAGTGGCCGTAATTAAGCATGGTATGACACTCATGAGGCAAGCAACAGAACTAAAGAATCTATGCCAAACACCATTCTCACTGTAAACCATCCTCTTTATTGTATAACCAAAATAAAAAGTCGAAACAGAAGGAATATGGAGGAGAAACGCTCATAGCAAAAATGATTGGTCAACGTGTAGAAAAGTCAGGACGGAAATGTATTGGTTATTGTCTGGAAGGCCCGTGAGTGTGCAGAAAAGTGTTGATCATCAATTCAACAAGTTCTGACAGCAGCATTGTATATATAACAGTGCAAGGCTTATATATCATGTAACTGGATGCTACTCGGTCTTGCTGCTTGTTACTTCTGACACTGATGTACTTGCATTGTGTGTTGTACTAGCATCCAAATTTAAAGACAAGCTTATGGAAAGGATTTCGATATGGAAACAACTTCTTACAATTACATCCCTAATGGACGCACCAAAGTTCCCGTTCTTCTACAAAAAACAGGCAAATACGAAATATCCTACCATCGACAAGTGCCCTTGGTCAGCATATACAGCGAGCATGTTATCAGGCAGAATATGTTTGCGGGATATTAGTTTAATAAAATCAAGATCTTCTGAAACCATTATATTGGGGATTATCTGTAAGTGGTTCTAAATCAATGCCTATCAGGAGCACCTTACCAGAGGCTGCAACATGTTGGTAGGATAGCGCTGTCATATATTGGCCTTCTCAGGCTATTATAAATGCTTGGACCGGCATCCAGGCTTGTGGATGTCAAGCAGGATATCACAGAGAGTAAACAACAACAAATGTTTATTGGGTTTATCGTCCCACCATCGGTATTTCAGTTATCTGGAGACAGTGTCCACTTGAAGCAGATATAGTGTTGGCTGTACTGTGCATAGCATGTTGGGAACAACTGCCATGATCATAATACCACACCCAGTCATATTATCCAGACACCGGGCCTCCCGTACATGAAACCGACGCTCTGCCGATTTCGCGCCCAGGTCCGCACAAATGCTGTGGTTACTATTGTAAATAATGCAATACACAGGTCACATCTCTTGATGGAATTTTCCACCGAATATATTGATACAGGTCAGGTCAACTTGTCCAGAGGTTCGTTAAGGTACGATGTCTCTGTAAGATAAATCAAATGTATTTTGAAAATGATTACTTGACTTTGGTAATTATAAGTTCCAGCATGACAGATTGTTTGTTTCTTGCTGAGGACAAAACAGTCTGTGTCATAGCCTTTAACAGTTTGACCTTGTAATTACTTTTAAAAGATAGGTAATATGCAAAAATGTTATATAGACTAACATAAATGCAACGTTTATTACTGTTTTCATTTAAAATATATATAATTAGAACATGTATTAGTTCTATTATATTATTCTAAAAAAGTCATACAACCATTTTAAATTGTTCTTCATTTTGACCTTTTCAAGTGAGCGAAAGTGACTTTTTCTCAGAAATGTGTATTAATATTTACAAACTAAGAGTGGATCCTAATGGGTTTTAAATTACACATATTGATAAGTTTTTAGCAAAGTTTTGTTTTCTTCCGAAAGTGAACATCTTGGCCACATGTTGTCGCTTAACTTTCTAAATGTAAAGACAGATAGATATAAGGAGATACATATAAACAGACAATTTTACAGGAACACATACAGCCAGATGTACAGACATACATAGAGATTTTAAGAAATATATACTAACAAGAAGATTTCTAGATATACATGGAGACATCAAGAGCTACAGAGTGACATACAAGCAGAGAGAAACAAATTGAAAAACAGATATACAAAAATTTGTTATTAAGTGCAGTTAAACAATAAACGATTGGTTAAAAAAAACTGTTCATATTGTCACTTTTGCTTGGAATCCGTGACCCTTAGCATCCGTTTAGTACCAAACAACAACTCTTGACAATCTATTGGCCACACACTAATCTAGTACAACACTTGCCTTATCAGCAATGACTTCTTTTGGCTAAAATAATAATTTAAAGCCATATTTAATGATACACTAAGGATACAGATTAGCAATATTTTTCGGATATGGTATGTGATATCTGGCAATGCAGTTATATTATATATACATGTGTGTGGTGTTCAATGGGACACCGTCAAGCTTCCTATGCTTAACGTTAACTTTCTATGAAATATCCCGACATTATTGACGTTTACGACAAAAAATCAAAAGATTTAAGATAAAAAAACATAGAAACAATAGCCAATTCAAGTGATCCTGCTTTCGTCAAGTAATCATTTTCCATGTCTAAACTATGGTATTAACAACATTTTATTTTAGTAATGATAAATTTCTCCATACCAGACCCGTGCCCGGCCAACTTTTCCCGTTGTACCGCCGGCTTCCGGCCCTGTGTATCCGACAATATGGTGTGTGACGGTATCCATGACTGTTACGATGACGGCTCCGATGAGTCTACGTGTGGTAAGTACTGAACATTGTAGTGACTTCTGATAAATACGGCATATAATTACTATAAACTCAAATATTGACCTAGTTGTGTAAAGGTCGACGACTTCGAACTCCTCAGCTCTTTTACCTTGGGGTTCGAGTCCGAAACTTTATAGTCGTCTTTCTGATTGTCATATAGAGTGTTAGTGGTTCTTTAGCGGCATCTATGAAGGTGTGTAATAAGTGTGATCAATTATAGCATGCCATAATGTTTGTCTAAAACAAAGTGAAGTATGTACTCAGAGGTTTGTTTGGTCATATCCTTTTATACATATGTTTTGGAAAAGTAAACGGGACTTACCTGTGGGCCGAAGTTAGATTTAGGATCTCTGAAAATAGTCGTAGTGGTTGTCTTAAATAAAGATATGTTTCAACCGCTGCCTTGTTCTGTCACTGTTTTAAGATCTAAAATATGTTCATTTCCCTTCTTCGTATCGTCCAGTAAATACCATTATTTTATTTTTGTAGTGCAAATTAAACGGTGCAAGTAACGAGTTCGCCCGAGTCAGGCAATTACTTCCCTTTATACAAATGTACCGCCCGAGATATAGAATTACTCCCCTTTAATAATTGTCCAATGTTCTAGATAGTACAATCTACCTGTCGGAACGTAAAACTAAATCTGGATATATAGTTGCAGCTTTTTCAAGTCGAGAGATGCGAGAGGAAACTCTCATTTTTTGCTTGCTGACCATTGCTTGGTTAGTTATAAGCGGTCCGAGATCCAGGCTTCTGTTATCTGGCTTTTTGAGGTTTGCAGGTGCAAGCCGGTCAAGCTTCCAGTGGACTTTGGCAGTGGGATCGTTCGCGAAGGCACGCCTACAAGCCCCAGAGTCGGAAGGCCGCGCTTAATCCGGTAGCTAAAGAGGGCTGGTGCTCTGAGGTTGTGGGTGCAAGCCGGTCAGGCTTCGAGTGGGCAACGGCAGTGGGATCGTTCGCGAAGGGAGACCGCGCTTAATCCTGCACCAGGAGCGTGCGTGCCTGGCATTGTATGTGTTGCGTTAGTGTGCTAGGTAGGATTCTGTTAGCTAAGTAGGCTTGGTGTAGTGTGTGTCGGCTCCCTCCATTCTGTATTGTTCCGTTACTTCTTAGGGCTCGGGCGCACATAGGTTCGCTTGTGATCAGGCAGACCGTTGCATACTTAGACTTATTTGTATAGTTAGGTTAGGTCGTATTGAAACCGTCTGTGTGTGTGCGCCCAGCAACTCGTGCCCCGCTCGGCACGTTACAATAATTGGTGGCAGCGGTGGGATACTGTGACATCCATACTTGTCACGCCCAGGCTTCAATATGGAGGGGAGCGATGATAGATTGTCCCGTTTAGAAGAAGAGTTAGCTTCGTTGAAGCTAGAGCACGAGGGCATCAAACTGGAGAATGAAAGTCTAAGAGTTGAGGCGGAGTTGCTGTCTGTTAGATGTGAGGTTGCGGAAATGAAGGCACAAATGACGCCGCGTCCCGGGAGTCATACAGAGCTGTTGTCGACTCGGACAACTGAAGCCAAACAGAAACGTAGGCTCCCAGAAATCCCGGCGTATGTAGGAGCCAGAGCTCCCAGTATCACCAGCATTGATGTCCCCAGGACGCCAGAGGCTGCAGGGAGGACTAAAGACTCACTGGTGACTCCGTTGCATGGGATCAATGAAGCCAACATCACATTTCGACGGCCAAAGGCCTCAACGAAGCCAGTTTCACGGGTGAAAGCAGCGACATACGATGGCGTCAGCTCGTGGCGAGATTTCAAGGCACACTTTGAAACGTGTGCGGAGATCAATGGATGGTCGTATGTGGAGCAAGGGCTGTATCTGGCAGTGTCACTGAGAGGCCAGGCACAGGGCGTCTTGAGCAATCTAGCTGGGAACGCGAGAGACTATGACTCGCTTGTCTTAGCTCTCGAGGAACGATTTGCTCCACCAAACCAGACAGAGTTGTATCGAGTACAACTGAGGGAGCGCCGGCAACGGGCTTCAGAGAGTCTTGCTGAGTTAGGCCAAGATATTATACGGCTGACAAACCTCGCTTACCCGTCGGCTCCCATGGACGTGAGGGAGACATTGGCCAAAGAGCAGTTTCTGGATGCTCTGCATAATGTTGAGATGAGGCTCCGTGTGAAGCAGTCACGGCCAGTAAGCCTCAACGATGCAATCCGCCATGCTGTGGAGCTAGAGGCTTTCAACAAAGCCGAGAGAGCGAAGGTTGATGGGCAGGGCATCGTACAAGTGTCCAGTAGTGAGAATGTATTGCTCGAGAAGATGGAGAAGCTTCAGACCTTCATGCAAGAAATGAGTAAAGAGCTGAATATTCTGAAAAAAAGAGCATATACACCACAACATTCAGAACGTGAGGCGCGTCAAGGCTTAGAGCGTCGGTGTTATGGTTGTGGCTCCAAAGAGCACGTATTGAGGAATTGCCCTACCAGGTTCAGACGGAGAGGGGGACAAAGACCTCAGGCTCCATCTTCAAAGCAAGAGAAGCCGCGTGAAAGTGTTGGTAGGATCGGCAGTGGATTATACCTCCCCGCAAAATGCCTAGGAGTAAGCTTACTCGGATTGAAAGACACGGGTGCTTCAATATCTGTTCTATCGTCACGGGTGTGGAATGTTGGCACGCAGGAAGCAAGAAGCACGTTGATGTCATATGATACAGAATTGTATACCGCATCAGGGGACCCGTTGCGAGTGAAAGGTGTCACAGAGCTATCGGTTGGGATTGGAGATAAAGTCCTGACTACAAAGGTTGTCGTGGCTGATATTGACTGTGATCTTCTTCTCGGCCTGGATTTTATGGAAGCTCATTGTTGCAAACTTGATTTAGTGCGTCAGAAGATCGAAGTAAAGGGGAAATTGTTACAGCTAAAAAGAGCATTCAGTGGAGGCTGTTACCGAGTACGTCTTTCAAAAGACACACTGATACCTGCTAGAACAGAGGTTGTTGTGCAGGGAAACGTACTTGCGTATAAAAATGATTGTACTGGACCTTACTTGGTAGAACCTTCGAAGAAAATGTTAGAGAAAGGAACGTCGCTGGTCGCCAGATCCTTGGTTGATGGGTCTTCAATGGTTCCTGTCCGTATAATGAACGTGTCAGAGGAGGATCAACTACTCCATCAGAACACTGTTGTGGCGAGCCTTAGTCCAGTTCTGGTCGAATTGGGGTATCGCAGTCCGAATAAGCGTACCGACGTTCCAAAGCATTTGCACGAACTGTACTCACGTTCTGTCCAAGGCATGGAGCCAGAGCAGCAGAAGAGTGTAGCCGAGCTGTTGACCAGGCATTCGTCGGCCTTTTCGACCAGCGATGAGGACTTGGGTAGAACCGGAGTTGTTAGACACAAGATAAATACAGGTGATGCTCAGCCAATTAAGCAGCCGCTTAGAAGAGCCCCTGTGTACATGAACACCGACATTGATGAACAAATTTCCGACATGCTTCGGCGTGGAATTATTCAGCCGTCCACAAGCCCCTGGGCAAGTGGTATCGTAATGGTTACCAAGAAAGATGGCACAAAGCGCTTCTGTGTTGACTATAGGCGCTTGAATGATGTGACCCTAAAAGATTCATACCCGCTCCCACGCATCGATGATTCTCTTGATCAGTTGGCGGGTGCACAGTGGTTTTCATGCCTGGACCTTAACGCAGGGTACTGGCAGGTAGAGCTTGATGAGGCGGACAGAGAGAAGACTGCGTTTTCATCCAGACAAGGGTTGTTTGAATTTCGAGTCATGCCTTTTGGCCTGTGCAATGCCCCGGCAACCTTTGAACGCCTGATGGAGACAGTCTTGGCTGGATTGAATTGGCAAATATGCCTTACATACTTAGACGATGTAATTGTACACGGGCGGACTTTTGAGGAAATGCTTCATAATCTCGACCAAGTTTTCACAAGACTCAGTTCAGCAGGCCTCAAATTGAAGCCAAAGAAATGCCAGCTGTTCCGAGATGAGGTTCAGTATCTAGGTCACATTGTGTCTAGGAATGGCATAAGGACAGATCCTGCAAAGGCAGAAGCCATAAGAGAGTGGCCGGAACCTAGGTGTCTTCGCGAGGTGCGGTCGTTCCTTGGTTTGTGCGGGTACTATCGTCGATTTATTCGCGATTTCGCCAAGATTGCCAAGCCTCTTCACAGACTGACTGAAAAGGGAGAAGAATTCGACTTCGACACGAGTTGTCGAACTGCCTTTGCCACGTTGAAAAGATGCTTGACTGAGGCGCCCGTGCTTGCTCACCCAAACTTCAACGAACAGTTCTTTCTAGACACTGATGCTTGCGAAAATGGAGTGGCAGCTGTCTTATCACAGAAAGTAGATGGAGTCGAGCGACCAGTTGCATTTGCGAGCCGGACACTCTCAAAGTCTGAGCGGCGGTATTGTGTCACAAGGAAAGAACTTTTAGCTGTAGTGTGCTTCGTGAAACACTTTCGCCATTTTCTGTACGGCAAGCCTTTCCTTGTGCGGACGGATCATAGCTCATTGAGATGGCTGTTGAATTTCAAAAATCCAGAGGGACAGCTTGCAAGATGGTTGGAAGTTTTGTCATCCTATGACATGAAGATAGAGCATAGACCTGGCAAATATCACGGGAACGCTGATAGTTTAAGTAGAAGGATATGTAGACAGTGTGGGCGGCAAGACAGTTGCATTGTGGCTGACAGGATAGCACAAGTGGAATGCTCAACTGTCGATCTTAAGAGTGCCCAGGAAAGAGATGAAGACATAACACGATTAAAGCAGTGGATTGAATCTGGGAAATGCCCAGAGCGCAAAGACTTGGAGTCTGAAAGCGCTTACATGAAGTCTCTTGTTGCACAGTTCGAATGTATTGAGGTGCATGAAGGTGTAGTCATGCGAAGGTGCACGAACTCTGAAAACGGAAAAAATGTGTTGCAAGGAATTGTGCCTTTAACATTGAGACGAGAGGTGCTGAAACACTCTCATGATATCCGTGCATCAGGTCATTTGGGGATGAAGAAGACACTTGCTAGAGTCCGGCAGGGCTTCTATTGGCCAGGCCTACGTAATGATGTCAGAACGTATGTGAATGGATGCGAGGCCTGTGTAAAAAGGAAGGACCCTACAAAGTCGAAACGTGCTCCGATGGGGATCACAAGAAGCGGGTTTCCAATGGAACGGATAGCAGTGGACATTCTTGGAGAGCTTCCAATGACTGAGCGGGGAAACAAGTACATACTTGTTATTGGCGATTACTTCACAAAAAGTTTTGTAAATTGACGCATGAGGGACTCATGCCTAGACGGAGGCGTGGGTAATGTAGTGCAAATTAAACGGTGCAAGTAACGAGTTCGCCCGAGTCAGGCAATTACTTCCCTTTATACAAATGTACCGCCCGAGATATAGAATTACTCCCCTTTAATAATTGTCCAATGTTCTAGATAGTACAATCTACCTGTCGGAACGTAAAACTAAATCTGGATATATAGTTGCAGCTTTTTCAAGTCGAGAGATGCGAGAGGAAACTCTCATATTTTGCTTGCTGACCATCGCTTGGTTAGTTATAAGCGGTCCGAGATCCAGGCTTCTGTTATCTGGCTTTTTGAGGTTGCAGGTGCAAGCCGGTCAAGCTTCCAGTGGGCTTTGGCAGTGGGATCGTTCGCGAAGGCACGCCTACAAGCCCCAGAGTCGGAAGGCCGCGCTTAATCCGGTAGCTAAAGAGGGCTGGTGCTCTGAGGTTGTGGGTGCAAGCCGGTCAGGCTTCGAGTGGGCAACGGCAGTGGGATCGTTCGCGAAGGCGCGCCGTACAAGCCTAGAGAAGGGAGACCGCGCTTAATCCTGCACTAGGAGCGTGCGTGCCTGGCATTGTATGTTTTGTGATTGTATGTGTTGCGTTAGTGTGCTAGGTAGGATTCTGTTAGCTAAGTAGGCTTGGTGTAGTGTGTGTCGGCTCCCTCCATTCTGTATTGTTCCGTTACTTCTTAGGGCTCGGGCGCACATAGGTTCGCTTGTGATCAGGCAGACCGTTGCATACTTAGACTTATTTGTATAATTAGGTTAGGTCGTATTGAAACCGTCTGTGTGTGTGCGCCCAGCAACTCGTGCCCCGCTCGGCACGTTACATTATTAAGAAGACTGACATATGGAGACAGTTAAGTCGACAAAGAGACACAATACAAAAAAAACGACATTTTACGAGACATACAGAGCGACCCGAAGATTGAGACACATTCATAGGGACGGACAGAGAAGTATGAGTTTTCAACTTGTCATGAGGACAAACAACTTCAGAAACGAAGACAGTGGTTCATTTGAAAGAGATAATTCGTTCACTGGGATAACATGCTCCTAATGTATGCCTTTAAGTCACATTTGACATAGAATTTGTATAATATCTACGCTTTTGAGAACGTTTATCACTTTAAGAGCACATGCAAATAGCATGACAATGTGTTGTCAGATTCATGTGATTATTTTATGTTACTCATACTGCTGCGTACAGATGATCTTATCAACTTGTTGTGGCAGAGGATTCCCGGATTAATTTCTGAAAAGAACCAGCCAAACTACCGCCACCTATTTTATAAAGGCCCTATAACTTCATCAAAGCAGTTATGCTTTTACTAAAGTCCACAATCGCTAAACGAAGTGTATGTTTGAAATCAATGTGACAGGGATGGGTATCTACATATTACATATGTATCGTGCTTTTCTTACTTCTTGTGAATTAATTAAAAGTTTAAATAATAATGACACAATCAAAATCAAAGTTTGGCTTAAAACAGCTTAATACCATGACACTGATTTTAGTAATTTATTGTGCATATATAGAAAAAAAAGCAAGAAATGACATTTCTTATTGATTAAGGTTTTAGGGACGGGACTAAATCACAAGTACGAGTGTCTGTTTTTTAACAAGAAAGTGATAGTTATTAATCAGAACCTGTAAGGAATCAATGACATAAAAAGAATCCGACCTTTTTCATAAAATTCGTTGGCATTAGACGCTTACTCATGTATGAAGTACAGGTTTATAACTTTGAGACGACAGAGTAAGACTTAGGCTCACAGCAGTGCTGGAAACAAAGTATGACTGTATGAACGTGCAATAAATGTATCATAATTTAAATGTGACAGGTGCGTTAGATCTTGGTAACTTTTTATATGATAACTTGCGTTTATTATAATCTATTTCGTGATAAAATGGAAGCATATCTGTTAAGCCTAATATCCATCAACTATTTTAAGTTAGATGGTCATTTCATGGATTTCACCTTACAATATATTCCTATACATGTCTGCAATTGTGTATGGCTTTTTAACTTGTAACATTAAGCTTAAAACACAGTTCAACTTCACGAAAAGAGCTTATTTATGTTGGAATAAAAATATTCACATTAATGCAGCCATTGTTTGGGTTAAGCATGCTTGGTGGATACCTAAGTAATAATATACGGGCCACGTCCTGGAACAACTCAGTCTTAATTGCACTGGTAACGTTTCCGGGATTTTCCGGTCTTACAAATTATGGCGTGTTACAATACGCCACATGTAGTTGCAACAACTATTTTGTTTGCGGCTTGACGATGTAATTATAGGGTATGTTGGGTAAACATTAAAAATGAAGAGAAACTGGGGACATATTTACACTGGCAATTAATGAAAAAATATCATCATAAATCAATTTAAGTTAATTAAGGTCTGTTGGAATGTTGAATGTCCACTGTCGGATAGTTCAGCCGACATAAAAATGTAGTTACCCATCAAAAGGTTAAAAACACAATTTATATTAATATCAATACGAAACGGAGTATGTAACGATTTGCATACTTGACTTGTAGTCTGTAGATCTGGGTTCCATTTCTAGTTGTTACTTTCGAGTTAGGAAAGGTTTAAAACCCACACATGCTAATTACCGGCATGAAGTCGAAGACATGTTCTCCAAACAAAAGTATGTAATTACTGAAGACATTGTGTTGTAATCCCATCTACAAGTCCGTATTGGAAGAATGAAGACATAAAATAACCAACATTAAAAATAGTTAGGTCATGTAAATTAGGTCTTCCAAACATTAAACAAATAGTTGGGATTATTTATTGACTAATGATTATTAAGCCTTATCAATTACTAGCATGAAGAAATATTATATAATCGCAATGTTTGACTGGTCAAGGATTCTTTAAATTGTCTTGTAAAATGTTTACGGAATTAACGACATGTCTGTAATAAATGCTGCATCATAACTTCATGACACTTATCTTCAATACCTTTTCATGACACACGTAAACGCCATGGTAATTTCATACCGGAAATGTACGTGGTGTAATACATATAAGGTCATCGTTATTAATATCGGTTCCTTCTTTAAAAGCCGTAATACGGCTTTATGACGTATTTTTGGTATTGCACGATGTAATACCGTTATAGAGATAATATTAACGGCGAAATATGCCCGTTAGTTATACGGCGTAATACTTGTAACATAATATTGGTACTTTATATAACGTAATAGCTTTATCGGTTTTATTGGTTTATGTCAGTATTTTGTAGTGAGTAATAGCTTCATTCTGATAATTTTGATAATTCATATGATGTAACAAGTTTATATTTTGGTAATGCATTCGGCATGGTATCTTCTATTCGGACATTTATATTCGAGTTCATATGACATCATAACTTCATGTCGGTAATAATTACCGCATCATAACTTTATGTTGGTAATGATTAATGCATAACTCCTAACGTCGGTAAAAAATTAATTGTCGTCTTACAGTATTTGCGAAAAAAAGAGACGACAATCTCAATGCGATGTGAGATCTGTTTATTTAATTTACCCTGGGTTAAAATCTACTATGATTGCTTACCTAACCCAGGTGGTTAATGTGTCTATTCAAACGATTTTACCGGAGTACTAACCTTACGGTCATATTAAACTGATTGTATTATAATCCCGTTATGTTGCCCATGCATTACTTAGTGTTTGTATGCCAAATTTTCTAAACCCGGTCCTTAACAGGTACTTTTTCCAAGTAACTACTTAATCATAAGAAAGGTAAATATCTTCATTTCTGCTTTAGTGAATGTATAGGTCTCTTTGAGGCTTAGTCCATTGTTTATTGGTGTATCATATATTGATGCCCTCTGAGACTTTGTCTACTATTGCATTTCCGAATATTTCTACATGGCTTGGTATGCAGTCTAGTTTCATAAATGTATTGATGTATCAGTTCTATTTGTTGTATTTATTAACCTATATATTGCTTTGATGATGTCCAGCATATTACTGCCATTGATAGGCTGTTAGGCGCTTAGGAAGTCTGTGGTTAGATCTATTATTTGGTTGTCTATTCATTTTTCTTTACTTATTATTTGGTTTCATTGATAGCGAAAAAGTTTACATGTAAAGATCAAATGTCTGCAATCTAGTGTAATTTTGGCATTTGCATTACTGTATTATTTGCTATGATAGCTATTCTTGCCCCAGAATTATTTTTCCAGTTACTTTACTGCCTGTATAGGCTGATGTGCGCTATTTGTTGATTTATTGATTGTCAGCCATTACTTTCATAGTTTATAGATTGTTTTTGTTCAATTTTAGTGCTAGGATTATATGAATGTTTACTGGCTCTACCATCGCGTAAAGTAGGTTAATCCGAGGTGTTAATTATTCTGTTCTTACATCGATCTGGTCTAATAATGAGACGCTTCTTAGGAAAATGACGAAAATTTACCTACACTTCTAAAGAATTCTTTATTAGTGATTAGTTTACTCAATAACCTACTAGATCTGGCCCAGTATTTTAAAATACGAATATCTATGTGCTCAAGTATAGAAAATTTGCCTATTCCCGCCTGAATAGCTTCTGTACACGCGTTTCTAGATACTCCAAATATTATCTTAATCGCTCTGTTGTATAATTTTTGAAACTTGTCTAAGCGTTCTACATGTCAAACTATAAGAGACTAGGCCAGATTGGATAGTGGATTTACTTAGAGCTTAATACAGAATGACTAGCCACTTTTTGTTCCTTACCCAGTCTTTATCTTTGATGAATCTATACACATTAAGGTCTTTTTCACATCTGCCTATTAAAGTGGAAATATGCTTGCACCATATTAGACATTTATCGAATATAAGACCTAGGAATTTAATACTGTAATTGTGTTCAAGGTATATCTATTGCATAACTTTAGTTTCGGCAGTGGCTGTCGTGAATATGAGCGGACAAGTTTCTAAATACTTGTGTTTTTGAGGAATTAATTGCAAAATAACATATTAATGCATTTAGGATAGAAATACACGTATGTACTAAGTTTTATGAAGGATGCAGTCAAATTTAATTTAGGTTCGTATACAAAAGGATTGTTTAGACAAGTATATTGTTTAAGAAAATAGCAGGTATGATTAGAATAAATATTTATATAACTATCGCAATTTGTATAAAATATTTACAGAACAGACATGCTTTACTAAGTGTACGCATACTGCTTTAGAATCAAATCTCACCAATACTTCTTGAAAATACACTTTTAGTACAACATACAAACACATATGAACGAAGACACATCTATATAGAAACATGTGAACACATAAAAAAAATGAAAGAAAATACATACTTCACTGTTGGAATCAAATGCAACAATCGTTTGTTATGAAACAATATTCAATTTTCTGATTGCGTATCGTTAATTTACGTCATTATGGATGTTTACATAACATTTGTTCTTTCTTTGCCTGCATAAAAAATAAATTGTGGAACATTTTTTAAACTGATTTTGTTTTTGGTACACAATAGACATTCACATTTTAAGACTGCAGGTCATGTATAATATTGCCTGGGTATACATTTCTGACGTGATTCCTTACATATTTGACAAAAAGGTAGAAAACACTATTCATTTTTATCTGCTAACTTGTGTTTTTTCATATTGTTTGACTTCTTGATGCATTAAATTTCTTCCTGTCTCTATGTTTAAGTTATGGGCTGACATTCGAAATCTTGCCGTAGCAAATGAGACTCGTTTGTCCTTCATGACTGTGAAGTAGTTTCTAATTCTGTGTCATGTTTAATTCGTCCATATACATCGAAAAGCTTTTGTTGTTTATTGTTGCATATCCCCATTGTTCATGCATGTTTATTTTAACTATTTTATAGCTCCGAAATCGAGTGAGTGTGCCTCATCTTGATTTCATCTTATTGGTAGTGTTCTAAAATGGCGTATTTTTTCTATTATAATAAGTTCTTATCATATTTAAACTGGTTTTATCCAATATTTAATCATAAAAAAATCCTGTAAACTGACAATGGATACGTCGTCGTTTCCCATATAGAAGATTAGTTGACAATTTGACATGAGGCAATTTGCTTGTAATGCTGCGATTTCTGACGCTGAGTGGTGACTTAAAATTCCAAGGCCATATTGCATAATTGGATAAACTAGTGTGTCAAATTGTTCATTACATTCTTGATGGGTAGATCAATTAGATTAAAACACATAAATGTATTTTGCAGCGATTGGTACGTTTCATAGTATAATCTTTTTCTGTCTGTGTCCATGTTTCATTCAAAAAGATGTACGCCTAGAATATGGTTGCATACAGTTTAGAATGAAACAATTAGACACGATACCGGCACTGACGACACATTACGGTTCAGTTATGTCCTAGATATTTAAATCTGTTAACTATTTCCATTTTGTGCTGGAAAAAGAAAGCATGTGTCTGACTTCCGGTATCAAAAGATCATTATTTTTGGCTCACTGACATTAACTTTTAGTTTATATTTTTCACAGTATACTTAATTATCTTCTTGCATACTTTTAGCTATTTTGGTTCATTTGAAAATACAACGGTGTCGTCTAGGAACAAGCGGAGAAATATTTGATAATATACAATATTAATAATTCCTTCAGTGTTATTATTTTTATGTATTTATATATCATTGAGAAAATTGATGTAAGATACTGGCGGGATCGCCTTGACTCGGAATCAGAGCTGTTATATTTAACAACGGATTTAACTACAGTGTTCATTGATTTTTTATATCATTCACAAGTTTAGAGAGAAGATGCTGTAGATTTATATTTTCTATTCAAGTGACTTAAAGTTGCAGGGCCGGATAGGGACAGTACCGTACTATGTATCAACAAACAATAAGCTTAAAACGAATAATAAATATGTAATAAAGTTAAGTATATAGTAATTCGATAATGTGTGTGTAACTTTCCCACATACACACGGTATTTGATCATATTTTAAGAGACAAAATAATTATAATTGATCCTTATTTCCATAACTTTTGTAATAATGCCCGTATGTTGATACAAACTACTGCAAATGTAGTCTGGTTCCCAACTCCTACCTGTGACAGGACATTTTGTGCCAAACAATACCGCGCTAAGTAAATTCTCACCAATACTCGTAACAAACACACACTCCGGTTTGTTTATGTACTACGATAGTGACAAACACGTGTCATTCAACATGACCAGCTCAATAGATATCCTGCTGTATTTAATAGTCTACTTACTCAAAGAAAAATGTGCAGCACAGGACAATCAGAGGAATCGTTTTAAAAACATAAAAATAAAAATTCTTTTTAGAGAATGAGTCACATTTATTTTTTAATTTCTAAAACTGTTAATTCTGCTTTGTGTCAACTTGTCTATCATATATTTAGAAAAACGTTTAATTTCGATACCTTTTTCGCATATTCCATGCAATATAATGTAGTGCCGATTAAAATCATCTGGAAAAAAAAATATGACAAACAAGTACAAGGGCGGATTCAGAACTATTCAAGGGTGGGGATCGTAATTGAGAGACCACTAGAGGTGCTAACCGTGCTAAATTGGTCTGGAAGACATGCTTCCCTAGATAACTTTTGAAATGTAGCAGCTACATAGAGCCCTTGCATTTAAAAAGCTGCTAAAACTTATTCCATTAGTCCAAACTGTGTGTATTGCAAAGACAGTCTATGGCCATACTTGTTCATGGGATTTTTTTAAAATATTCGAAAAATGCCACAGTTACAACAATTTTCACAATGGCAGTATTGACCCTTTTTAGACGAAAATAACCAACAACAAAGGCAATTTGAGCTTTGTACTTTTATGTTTACTTTGAGGTATAAAATTCCATGACATGCACAATTTGTGCTTTTTCTTTGACAATGACAAGTATGTACATATTCATAACCAAAAATATGATTTAGTATACCTTCTTAAATTGAAAATTGTAACCATGACAACCATTAAAATGTGTTTTTTATAGTCACACAATGCCTTTTGCCGTGTAACTAGCGATAACATAATACTTTTATAGATTGTGATGTACATTAGCCAAAAAGCAAATTTAACAGTCATATACAAAATAAAAATAGCTAATCAGTTACATAGGAATTACAGAATGCTGTTCTGTTCATAATTCTGACATGTCTAACAGACAGCATGATTCGCTTTCCTGCTGCTAATACTTTAGGTCGTTTGCACAAATAAATATGTCTGATCGATAGAACTTTTCAGTGTCTCCATCACAGTTTCTTTACCGTATATAAAAAGATTAAAGGAAGGCAGGTATCACAATACTGTTATGGCTGATTGAATAGACATTGCGAGTTTATCGGAAAATGGTATATCACTTCCGGTTCCGCTGTGTAAACTAACAGGTGCCCGCTGAAAGTGAGATATGATATATTTACAGATTTTAATCGCGAAATATACAATCCGGAGTAATAATTTAACCGAGAAAGTAGTGGGAAACATATTAGATCATACTACTTAACCTATTTGTGAGTTAAAACAAGAGAGTTATAGCGGTGTCATAGGACATTTAATGTAGATGATTTCTTCCAAATAGGAAACAAATGCATATTTGTTTTATTTCTGCATATTCTGGAGGCGAAAAAAGTAATTATTTCTTTTAGAGTTGCATTTGTAAGAAGGCTTATTTCTTATTCTCGCTGTTGTGTGCTGATTGTGATTTTTTTTATTCAAATAGTCTATCATCAGTCTTTTTATAGTGTGCCTTAATGTAGTTATACGCTTCCCTCAGACGTAATCCTCTGGTTAAGGGTCTGTCAGAGTCTGCACCTTTTTGCCAGGCTATCTGCCATTTCATTTCATACTGTTCCTATTGGACTTAAATTTAATAAGTTATGTTGTTGTCGTTAATCATCTGAAACACGTGTAAGCAATTGAGAGAGATGGCATAAATAGCCATTTATATGTGTTGCTTATGCGGTGACGTCACACCTTTAAGAAGAGATCGTATTTTTGCAAAACGGAAATTGTAATTCTGTTTCGGCTGTTGAAGTACACATTGTTCCATTTATACTTAAACGTTTTGTTGTTGTTTTTTGTTGTTGCTGTGTCTTTAAAGAACAATTACAATAAACTACTAATATAAACGTAGGAACTAGAAAAAAGTAACAAGTAAAATTTTACGCTGATCGAGTCAAATTCTTTTTTTCAAATGGCAGAACTGCACTAATTCAACACATGTTCCTCAGGGCCATACTCATGGTTAAGCATTTCTTCGTATACAAGATATATTGTTTACTATTTTATATAATCAGTAATCGCAGTTTTGGTCTTTTTTACAATCCAACACAAACATTTTTAAGGCCGAATCGAGCAATTACAGCTCGGGAAATTTTACTTCGTACCATTTCAAAGTCATACCACGATTATTTGTTTGGAAACTTCGTACGGCATTTCTTGAGTAGGCGTTGACCACAGATGCTAATGTGTTTCCCCGTGCATTAAAAGTGTCATTAAAACTTACAAAAACAAGTTAACAACATCAACTTTTTTAAACATTCCACAATAGCGAATTTATTCCATCGAAAACAGGTCTATAATAATTGGAACATTACTTTTATGGCTGTATTTGAAATATTTTAATTTTTGTTATTTTGTGTCATCGCGAACGTCATCGTGGCATTTAATATAACATAGTTGTGCACAATTGGTGTGCAGCTTAAATCATTGCAATTGAAATAGTCTATTTTTTCAAGTCCAGTTCGAAATGGTTCTTACCTTTTTCAAAATAACGTATCAGTATTGACTGTTTTCATGTGATTGTCAATTTTATGGGGAAGTTTTCTCAGACTTTGGTGATTTTTCGAAAACGGGATTGATTTAAAAAGAGATCGTTTGTGAATTTCTGTGTCGTTTTAACCCACGTAATTCGAAATATTGAACATGTATGTTATGTTTACATCTCAACTAATTGTTATGGTTACAACATGTTCATACACATGCTTTGTTTTTTATCAAAACAAACAATTAATGACATGTAATCATAAGAGAAAAGACATATATGCAGATTGTATTTTCAATGATAGTTGGCCGTGGTTTAGATATTCAGGTATATAATGGCTTGGCTTGAAATCGTCCTATACTCCTGTCACGCTAGAGCACGACTACATAAGGAGTTGTGGCAAGTTGCTGACAGGGTCACGAAACCGACTCGAACACATGTATTCATATGCCAAATATGTTTTGTTTAATTGGGCACCCCACGGCAGATGGTTTAGATAACTTGGAATGTGTTTCAAAGTCTTGCCGTCGTTTACCGACCTTTTCTTGATCTTTGAACTATAGAATAAACGTCGGGTGATGTACAACTTTAAAACTAGTCTTATTTTAGCTGCAAGTTAGTGCATTAGGCAATGGTATTGTCCAAAGTACTCGTTTTCATGTATCCAGAGTATATATTATTTTCGCCGTTCTGATTCGTTTGTTAATGATTAAGAATTTATCCGACAGTTCGGTTGTCTGTGGTCTTCTTCCATCAATAATTAGCTCGATGTCGCCGATATGACAATAATTGTGTCGGTACTATGTAACAAAACATAAAACAAAACAAAAATTCATTTTTAAGTATCTAGAAGTAATAACATATCAAAAAGTCATTTGGCGATAAGCCGATTGACGATTTTCTTCTTAGCAATATTTACGTTTCACATTATCATTTAAAGCTCACACATTTATTATTATCCTGTAAGAACCGTAACTTCAAGTCATAAGAACACTTACAGGCAGAGAGGTACAATGAGACATAAAGGTTACAGAGAAAGACAAAAAGACAAAAAGGGACCAAAACATACATAAATGCACGGATGAACACAGACCGGAAGACAGTGGATCTTACATATCACGCAGTAAGATAGATAAGTAGGTAGACACTCATAGACAGGGGAACAGACAGAGATATTGATTGATATACATGTAGATAAAACACAATTAGAGTGCCAGACATATCACGAAAGTTATAGAGAAATACCTATAGACAAAGAGACATACAGAGAGTCCAAAAGACTTAGTGAGGCGGAGTACAGATAGATACACAGTGAGACAAACAGAGAGATGGGATGAGACAGACAGACAGAAAGAAAGTCATACTTTATAGTCGACAGACGGTGCGAAAGACTCATACAGAGACCGAGAAAAAGAAAGTGACTGAGCATTATATGGAGAGACAGAGACAGCTAGAACAGGTAAAGATTAACATCCGTTCATTATTGTTGCATCACTAGTTTAAACAGGCTGCATCTACTTATGTATACATGTGTTTTCTACTGCTATAGGGAGGATTTTAACTTTGTGCTATTTATTTCACGTATTTTCATATAAAGCAGAACTTCCAGCTCTTCATATGTGCAGACAGAGATCAATGGCTATAGAAATTTTCAGATGTCTAAACAACTTGGCACCTCTTTGTTACAAGTTATGGTATTAAAGAAAAAAGCTAAACACAATTTTAGATATTGCAATATTCTACAAGATACAAATAAGAAGCTATGGAAAAAATATCATTCAACTTGGCTACACCAGTCCTGTGGAATTTACTACCAGAAACTGCTCGACAATGCATAGATTTTAGTACTTTTAATTAAAAGTCAGATTTCTGTTTGGGATGGTTAATATTGTATATGTTAGATTTTCAATAGAATCAGGATTTGAGATTTGCTAAAAACTATTAAAATTTGTTTGGGACAAATTCTATTTATAATACCTGAAAGAGTCGGTTGTAAAAGCATATTAGAGCGAAAGTTTCTTGTTGAAACCTTGCTGAGTCAAAACAAATATAATTTATCTAAACGGAAACACAATGAACTACCTTCCGTCGCGCTGAACACACTGAAAGTCTTCAATTGTTAGGTCAGCAGCTTCTACAGGTGAAGCAGTAACACTATATTCACTGCCCTGTCTTTCATACAAATGAATGCGCTGCAAGCATTGTTTTTACTTCTTCGGAAAAGTGGTCACATTTGAGACATTCAGTACCGATGTATATAAACTGCTGTATGTGCAAAATAGCCATCTTTTCACAAAGACACAACTCCGCCTTCAATGTTATGCATATACGCAAATTAATAGCAGATTACATTGGCTCAGCGAAACGTAATCGGTGTGGGGCGAAATTATGCGAGAAGTTGTTACTGGTTACATCACACTTAACTCGTTTCACCGATTGTTGTGTTTCAACGCGATCTATTGTGTAGTTCTTTAGCCAATACATGCCCATTAGGTGTTGCATTTTATAATCGCATTTGCAACAAGCCTGAACAGGCTGAGCATACTAATGTTAACATTTAATTATTCTACTATAGGGGTTACAATTTTACTCTGCCTTTCGTTGCACAGCCTATTGTGGAAATACCACATATACTTCTTTTATCGCGCTAAATTAGTTTGTCTTGGATCTGCTAGCACGAAGAGTTTGCACGTTATTCACTGCAAATGAAGTGCATACGAAACCTTAAACGAACGAGAGACATTCAAAGAGACTAACAGGCGTATAATGAGACTACAATACATACAGAGAAAATCAATGACCCACAGCAATGTAGTGCTCAGTACATGAACATTAAGTTGTACATGGTTAGACAGTAGTCAGTTGTAGTGTATTAATGTGAACACATTTAATAACTTTAATATTTTAGTACTGAAATGGTTCAGAATGTCCCTAGGTGTTTAAAATTTTGATTCACATTTGCATCAGTTCTGAACAGTCTGCCCATGCTAATATTAACATGGTTAGAAAGTAGTTAGTATTAGTGTAGGAATGTGCACACATTTTGTACTTTTAATATTCTAATACTGAAATGGTTCAGAATAACCCTAGGTGTTGCATTTTAAAACCACATTTGCATCAATAGGTAAATTGGAAAAGGTCCTTTTAAAATTTCCACAGATATTTAAATTTAATCTACCTATCTACAAAGGCAAACAGGGTAAATGCGAATGTGACAAAAACACAGAGACGAGACATAACACACAAGAAGAAAAATCATCAGTTACCGCCTTGGAAGTCAAGTCTGAACAGTCTGCCTATACTAATATAAACATGGTTAGAAAGTAGTTAGTAGTAGTGTAGGAATGTGCACACATTTTGCACTTTTAATATTTTAATACTGATTTTTTAAGAATGATGACAATGAATCTTTGCAACATTACAAATAAATCGGACTAAATGTTTCTTTGGAAAATTACAGAATAACCAGATTGCTGTCGGGGAAAAAGGAATGGCTCAGGTAATTAGACAGCAGATTTTAAAGGTGGAATTGTTAATACAATATTTTAATATAAAATCGAGATGCAATTAATATATTGGTAGTTTACGGTTGTAAATGTGTTTCATAAATCTTAAACCACAAATAAAGGCATACGAGAGAATGCTTAGATTATGCTTCTGTTATGACATTCGAAACGATGTTTCTAAACAACCTGCTTTGTGACAGGATGCCATTGTTGTGTTTCTGGCCTGGCCATTTTGAAATATGTATATTTTACCCACTTTTAAATGTAGCATCTATGTACCGTCTATTATGTACTCTTGATTTTAGTATTAAGAAAAGTGTCACTAAGAGAGAGAGGCAGATTATGAACAGAAATAGTAAACAAGATACTATCAAGGCAACTGAAAAGGACAAAAAGACAAAAGACAGAATGACGTATAAAGAGACATTTATAGAGATGCGAGAGACAGTGATATCGCCAGAGAGAAAACATAGAGAGTTGATTACGATAATCATACAGAGGTACTGAAAAGCACACATTAAGATGTAGATATATATAATATTATACATGTATATGCATATAAAGAGAAGGATAAACACCTTCAGGCAAAGAGAAAATCAGGGAGATCGAGATACAAACAAAAGGACAGAGAAACATACACAGAGATAGACTGAGACAGAAAGACATACAGTCAAACATTTCAACAGAGACATACAGTGCGATGGAGGTGATAGTGTTACACATTGATTGTGTTTTTCTAATTTTCTTACGTATCCGTTTCTGACACTATTTGCTATAACATTTAAAATAAAAGATGGCCCGGTAACACTTTTAATGAATTATTTAAAATGTTAAATTACGGCGCGGTTTGTGTTACCAGTGTTTCTGATCGTATATCTTTAAATGACCCAACCGCAGATGAGTGACTGTTGATGCATCAACATCACCACTTTAAATTTGAATCATTCGATTACATTTACAGTACAGCATATCGGAAACTTCCTTAAAATGTGAGGTCCACTCCATGTTTCGCTTAAGTTGGGGCTAACAAATGGAGTCACTTGGCATGAACATGGAGTGAGTGAAGTCACTTCGTGTGTGAAGTAAAATCAAGTCTTTTCGTGTCAGTTTAAAATCAGAATTGGAAAAGGTAAAACAAGTTTCTATTCGACATAATCCCTTCACACTTCTTTCTAGTGGTTACTATTAACACATGCATCTTCGTTAATTCATGCTAATTAGTGCTGCGAGGTGTAATGCGGAACACTAAATACCATAACATAACATTTATGCAAATTAATATTGGTAACACAATCGATGCTACAGTTTTAAAATATCGAGTATTGTGTTTTGGCGATGTGCATCATGTACGTTTCTAATGGATTTTAATTGAGCCAATATGTATTCCCCGCTACATCTTCTGTCGATATAAAGTTGTATCGCAGTATTTGGTAATTACTTAAGATTTATGTACTGTTTTATTCAGACAGAGTAATTCTTTCATAAATTATAAGGTATATATAATGTTTATAATCTAAATAATGAATCTAAATAGAGAAAGAGATTTGTGTGAGATTTCCACTTTCTAAAGTGGAAAAGGCAGAAATCCTATCAACTGAACGGAGACCTGCGTTACTGCAAAAGGCTTTTAAAATTCTTGTCTGATTGTTGCGTGCTGCCCATACCTAAATATAATGTGTTCAAACGATTCTTCTTCATTGCAATGTAGGCTGATGTTATGGCTCTATAATATTTGCCAAGCCAACTAGCTCCTAGTCTTAACCAGGTTTGTATGTTATCATATAGTATTCTCTATCGTAAATATTCCTCCATGGCCTCGGATACAGACAATGTTTATAATAGCGCTTAATTATGTATTTAGGAGACATGATTAATCTATAAATTTCATTTTTGAATTCTGTCTGTTATTGCCCTTATAAGATTTTAGTGCTTAAAGTGAGCTAATCGAGTCGGTATACAGATACATTGTCTTATTGGTAAATGTATTTTATGTATTTATTCATTGCAAGTAGTTCAGATGTTAATATAGACTGCCTGTCATCTAATTTGATTTTGGCTTAGTTACAAAATCCTGTTTTTTTCCATTGGTATCCAACACTTTAAGACAAATAATGTGTTGCTACAGTTTGTTCTATATTACTTCTACTATTATGTACAAAACATTGATACACAAATGCTGCTCAAAGTACTCTAAACAATATCAACCTAGTATCCGATACTGAGCTGTGTTGTATGACCACTTGCACGAATGTGTAAACTACCAGATAGACTTTCCGCGTAGTAATTCTTTGTACTTGGCAATATGCCCCAACACCAGAAGTCATGTAACAGCCAGGTGACGATCTTTTACACCAGTACACTGTTATCGAAATATTACTACCGTTCCAGCAATATAAACTAGATATATTTGCACCGCAATAACACTGTACTTTTTCAAGTTTAGATAATTTAGATAATCCTTCAAAGACACAACAGTCTTACATGCATATGCTTATAAGAATTAGAAGTTAGATATCTCGACCTTTTTAGTTTATTGTTGCAAGAAATAGAAGATGGAAAGTCTTCCCAAATAAATTCACGGACTTTGCCCCTTGGATAATTGCCCCCTACCGGGTGTCCCCCCCCCCCCCCCCGTTACTGCTGACCGAACGATTGCCATCAAATATAAAGGCCGGAAGTTCGCACCCCTGTCAAAATGAAAAGGCGGATGTTTGCCCCTCTCCCATATTTGTTATATGGCGGACTTTAGTTTTAACAGTCAGTAACGTGTAAGATCCAAGGATTTTAGGAAAGTATTACTCACTACAATAACATTTCATCGTTAAACTGATTGTCTCACGTAAACAAGAACACATGTTGTTTTGCCGAAAACAGGCGCATACATAAAGTCGCATAAAACAAACAACTTTCTGAGAAAACATTTTTTTCGTTTTGCACAGATTAAAATTGTTAACGCACTTAAAACGAGTCGCTTCTTAAATCACTAACTGTGATTGTAATTTTTCGAAGGTTGTCTCCAATAAATGCGGTGTTATTTCTCGCAAGCGCGCAGGTCTCTGTGGCTGGCACTGCTACATCAAAGAAAACTCTGGGAAACAATCGCCAATCACACTCTTTTGAAGGAATATGTTTATTTCAATTTGACCTATCCATTATTTCTCTAAAGACTGTGTAACATGAATATCGATCGATAATTTTCTCCAAGCTGCCATTTAGACGAGATAGTGAGGGTGTGAACGTTGGGTACTGTTGAAGGATTTAAAATGATAAGTACTTGTGAACGGCGTGCGCTATGCAAAAGATGTGCAACGTTATTGACCTTCGCGGCATGATAAAACTCTAAAGAAGTGTGGGGTATGTGTGTGTGTGGGGGGGGGGGGCTTAAATTTAAGGTGAGTGGGTGCAACCATCCGGCCTTTACTTCTTTACTTTGATAGGGAGGTAAGCATACGGGGTGCAAATGTCCGGAGGGGCAAATGTCTGTTTACCCTGTGGAAGAAACTATGACATTTCTTTCAGCTTGTGACGTTAAGTAGTAAAGGAATGCTGTTTTACTGTAATATAAAGAAATAATATTTAGCGCAAAACAATTTGACTGAGCTAGGTTTAGACCTTTTAAAGTAAACATGTTCGTGAATAAAATGTTTGATTGTGTATTGCTTTTATCGTCCCACCAACAGTATTTAGTTATCTGGAGATAGTGTCCACTTGAAGTAGATACGGTGATGCCTTTACTGTGTATAGCATGCATTGAACATATGACCAGATACCACAACCAGTCATATTATCCTGACACCGGACCGAACAGTTGTAGAACTACCTTTATATTTGCCTGAGCTTTAGCAAAGGAGCTATGCCACTACTAAATTTAATACTTAATACTTGTATACTTATGTATGTCGCTGCCCTGCAGCGAACCTGGAAGCTACCGTTTCTTTAGCCGACGTTCAACCAGTTGCGTTATCCAGAAATACTGTCATAGTTAAAATGTTGTCTTGTTTCCCTTAAACTGCTTTAAGACTTTGTAGGCAAACTAAATCGACTGGTTAAGGAATGCATAAGGAATATGAATATTCTCGCGTCACAGAAATGTTTTTATAACATTATATCTTATCGAAAATGTAGTGGTGTTTATTTGTACTTCGCGTAGTTCTACGTAGTACTACAATTGCTGGTGTTGGTGCGGCTAATAAATCACCTAACACAACCACAACCGCTGCTACAACAAATACTACAACAATTGCTACTACTACTACTACCATCGCTGCTGCTGCTACTGTTAATTCTACAACATTAAAAACAACAACTACTACTACTTCTACTGCTACTACTACTACTATACTATAAGAGCCGGCATAAAATAATTAAGTTGTGTACCTTACAAACATTAAGACTACACATGTTATAATGTCCTTTTATTTACCGAACTGAGTTTATTAACCAATAATCAACATATAGGAACATAATTAAATAACAAAACTATATAATTAATGTAACCAGGGTGTGTTTGTGTTTTTATGTTGTATCTGTCCGTACATTTCATGTTGTCCGTGTACATCGTTCTACCCTGTGGCGTCTTGTGTATAAGTACCGTTAAAGTGTCATGTCCAGTGAGTGAGTTGATTCTAAACCTGTTTTACTAGTGTGTGAGCAGTTTTTACTAACAATAATTTTCCCGCTTTTCTATATCCCTTTCCTCTACCAATTCATTCCCTGACAGACCTTCATACTAGAAGGAACACTTTCATACCCACATCAAATCTTTTACAAGATTTAGTAATAAGTTGGCTGGTATGTAAATATATATTTATTTATTTTAGTGATCTATTGTAATTTGTATTGAATAATTCTTATAACTTTTGCCATATTGAATTGTTGTATTGTAATGGATTATCGAATCTTTATATTTTTAAATGCTAGAAGTTATTGATTATCCTATTTGTTAATTTCAGGCTTAAAAACTATACCCTATAATAAAGAACTCTTAACACCTACCAAGATTTTGTTATTCGACATTACCAAAGAGAGGTTACATTTGGCGCCCAACGTGATATTAGGGTTTGGCCAGCCAGCTTCACTTTTTTCTGAAGATCAGCGTTCAACGTTTTTGTTCCGTCCAGTAAGCGACGATCAACGACGGGCCCCGAAGGAGACGTCTGGAGGTGCCGGCATTTGATTCATATTCGGGAAAAGTGTTTTGTTTTCTTTATTTAGCTCTAAGTGCTAGCCAGTGTTTTTTTATAATACCGGTAACGTGTTATTATAAATCTGTGCACAGTGTTTTAACTTATTTGTTCATCGCGATCATCACTGTGTTAACGTTTGTACCACGCGCGGATCTACATCTAATATTCTCCAAGAACTTTCAGCGCTGGATTTGTGACATTTTCATAAGTGATCATGTTTTATTAAGTGTTATTTGTGTTAAATTTGTGTATGTACTGTGGATTTGGATAATATTTGTAAGTACAAAACATTTGTATTGTTATTTGTATCTATTTTTTTACTGTACGTAATTTTTATTTTTCGCGTACAGCTTTCGCTACAGTATATTTAAATTTTTCTCTACGTAACTTCCGGTCTAGATTTTTGACAATTAAATTTTTTTATAACGGTAAGTTTTCTGTGTTTTGGATATCTTTTGATTATCTTAAGTACAATTTTGCATTTTAAAGTAATTATTTTTCATTAGATAAACATATTTCTGATTGATTTAAACTGGATTTCGAGTACTTATTCAGTAGAGTTAGAAATATTGTATATCTTAAATTTTTCACGTGTAATCGTAAGTAGTTCTACTTTCACTTTCACATCTACGCTTTACATCAGTTTTGAAACAACGCATTGTTATTTGTTTGTTACTTTCATTATACTGAAATCTGTATTAATATATTTTTCTACGTTTCCCTTAATCAATATTCAAGTTTGTATTAATTTGTTTATATTTGTTGAATTTTGAATTTTGTCACGTACAGACAATCAGTTTCATTTCACTTCCCAGCCACACTCTTTACATTTTCATTTCTATTTCCTCATTTATCTCTCATAACTTCCTCTTTTTACTCAAACCTTTACTAATTTATATTTTTTGTATTGCATGGTGTGAGTGTATTGATATTTGTATTTCTGTTCCACATTGTGTTTAATGTTATATGTATCATATGGGGGTCTCTAGTATGTTTGTTTACATTGCTGTGTTAGGCTTTTAAGAAATTTATAGCTGGCAGTGCTAAATAGTATATTTGCATTCAGTGCTTAGTTTTGAAAGGAATCACATAGTATTTCATTCATATATTTGTTTTCAGCTCTGTTCTGAATTTGAAACATAGTTTTCAGATAAGCTGCTATTTCATTTCAGGCTCCTGAAATTTTGATGTACTTTTTGTATAATACAGAGTAACATTCCATTCTTTTCAGCTATTTACCACCAAGTTTGCTGCATTAACATCAATTACCATCAAATATTGCAAAATAATACAGTTGTTAATTACTTTGCCATATTTTCAGCTGACAGGGGGAGAATACACCTATATTTATGTATAAACTGTTATAATTTTACAGCTTTCCCCAAGAACATACCACTTAACAGATTATATATATTTTTGTTAAGTGTTACATGGCATATTGAATAGTTTATGTGAACACATTATGTGAGCACATTATATCATTTTGTATATCATTACTTTTACAGCTGGACTAAGTATTTGATAGCTTTCATTTGAGGATTTCAACCCCAAAAAGGTATATACTTTTGAGTGTTTATATATTTGCTTACAGGTTGGTATAAAGTCAACACCTTCATTTGTTATAATGGCTTCACAAAATCTCACCATGGAGTCTATTATGGCTGAAATAAGCAGAAAATATGACCTTATACCTAAAGAAGAATCCAGTCAAAGCAATGAAGGTGATAAGGACATGCATTCACGCATTATTAAAGCAATGAGGGAGTCAAAAACCCCTGCTCCCACTGCTACCTCTACACCCATTGCTCAGTCATCCTTTACATACCCCCCTGTTAACACCAGTTTGCCTAAACTGCCATCATTTTCTGGTGATGAACCCTTACCAAAGGGAGAGGTTAATTATATGGTTTGGAGGAATGAGGTTAAGTGTTTATCTTCATCTGGAGACTGGACCTCCTCCCAGCAACTTCAAGCTTTACGAAGTTCGCTGCGTGGCACTGCACGCCTCATGATTGTCTCTCTAGGTCAGTCTGTTTCTTTGAGTGGTATCTTGACAAAACTCGATGCAATGTTTTCAGATGCGTCTTCTAAAGAAGAACTATTGTCTGACTTCTTTAATGCAGTGCAACGACCAGATGAAACGGTAACTCTTTTTGCTTGTCGATTAGAGACTCTGTTACAAACTATAATTGACAAGGGAGAACTTCCGCTTGGAGCTAGGGATGACCTACTTAAGCATAGATTCTGGGCTGGTCTTTCCTCCCTCTCTCTCAAAGCACAGACAAGACATAAATATGACCTTGCCCCTGACTATAACTCTCTACTAAGGGAAATTAGACAGGTAGATAAGGAGCTTTCATCTTCTTCTTACTCTTCTAATGCTAAAAAGAAGGTAATGCATAACCCTGTCCAGGCTAGTGATCAGTCACACCTGGATATTCTAGCTAGAATAGGTACCCTGGAGTCTAGGATGGCAGGTTTGGAAACTCAGCTGAGTCAACAACTTGACCAGAAGTTTGACCAGTTTCTTCAGCGCTTTGATTCAAGCTTAAATCAAAGAGTTGAGCCTACTCACACTACTCTCTTGTCTAACTCTCGAGGGGCGAGAAACTGGCGTGGGCGGCCTTCATCAGGTCAGCACCGAAATCAGCCAACTCCTACTTTGCCTCCTAATAATGGTGCATCTAATGCTCAAACCAGATCTTTTGGAAGGGGCAATCCTTTAAACTTTTAACTGCTTCCGCTGGTGGCCAACCGGTAGCAGATTCTCTGTATGGCCAATCTGAAGAATCCCAGCCTCTTCGAGATCGGATGGTTGGTGATCACAATACCTCCACCATTGTTATAAATGGTAAAGAAGTCACATGCCTCGTTGACAGTGGGAGTATGGTCACAACCATTTCTGAGTCATTGTTCAGATCCCTTGAATCTTTAACTTTACTCAGTTTAGATTGCCTTGGTCTTGATATTTCTATTGCAGATGGTTCCTCTCTTAATGTTCTTGGGTATATTGAAATTAGTATTTCAGTACCTGCAATCAGCTCTTGTCCTATGGATGTTCCTGTTTTGGTGGTCCCTGACAACGCTGACAATATGACATGTCCAGTTATACTTGGTACCAACGTCATTAGGCGGTGCAAGAATACTTTAAAAAAGGGATCCCAAGTTTCAGATGCTTGGCAAATGGCTTTTGATGCAGTTAGCTGTAAGCCATGTACTGTTCGGTCCACGAACAAGAGAACCATTAGAGTCCCAGCTTATGAAACTGTGACCATCAATGGGATTGTTCATGGTATCAACACCACCTCAAGTGTTGTCACAGAGAACATAGACTCTGAAAGCCGGTATCTGGTCAGGCCGTGCTTAATTAATGTTTCTCCTGTTGCTTCTTCAGCAAAAGTTCCTGTAAAGATCTGCAACATTTCAGCACGTCCAATATATATCAAGCCACGATCAGACCTTTGTTCTGTGAATGAGGTCAAAATTGTGGATAACATTGATTCTGTATCTTCTTCTTACTCTACTTATGGTTCTTCTAGCTCAAAACCAAGAGATTCAACTAACCCTTCAGTAGAAGATCTTGGATTGAAGATAGATACAGAGAATCTAACTTCAGACCAGCTTGTTTACCTTAGACAAGTACTTGGCAATTGGGACCATGTCTTTTCTAAAGACTTGACTGATTTAGGTTGTTGTAATCTTGTAAGACATAAGATTGTCCTGCAGGATGAAACACCGTTCAAACAACCTTATCGGAAAATTCCCCCTGCCATGTATGAAGAAATTAAGGAACACCTTAAAGAGATGCTTTCGTGTGGAGCTATTCGCCCTTCAGATAGTCCATTCTCGTCAAACGTAGTCTTAGTACGTAAAAAGGATGGATCTCTGAGGTTTTGTATAGACCATCGATTGCTCAACGCTCGTACCAGAAAAGATGCCTACATGTTACCTCGTTTCGATGATACAGTGGATTTTCTTGCTGGTGCCAAATACTTTTCTAAGTTAGATCTTAGATCAGCCTATTGGCAAGTCGAAATTGAGGAAAATGACAAGGAAAAGACTGCCTTTTCTGTTGGCAATCTTGGGTTTTATGAGTGTAACAGGATGAGCTATGGCCTTTGTAACGCTCCAGCCACTTTTCAGCGTCTTATGGAACGTTGTATGGGAGAACTAAATCTTCGTGACTGTCTTGTCTTCATAGATGACATCCTTGTGTTTGCATCTACATTTGAAGAACATGTACATCGTCTTGAAGCTGTGTTTTCTCGCCTTGAGGCTCATGGACTCAAACTCAAGCCCTCCAAGTGTGAACTTTTTAAGACCTCTGTGGAATACCTGGGCCATGTTATATCGGCTGAAGGGATTTCCACAGACCCAGCAAAAGTTTCATCGGTTCTTTCTTGGCCTAAACCTACCAATGTTAAAGAGCTTCGATCTTTTCTTGGTTTTACTGGCTACTATAGGCGCTTTGTAAAGGACTATGCCAAGATAGCCCAGCCATTAAACCGTCTCCTTGAAGGCCATTCACTTACTAAAAAGACAAAGAAGGCAAAGAAATCTGCAGCTTCACCTGTAGAGTGGGTTTGGGGACCAGAGCAGGAGTCTGCTTTTCAACTTTTGAAAGTCTCTCTGACCAAACCTCCTGTACTAGGTATAGCAGACTATTCTAAGCCATTTGTGCTTCACACAGATGCTAGCTCGCAAGGTCTTGGAGCAGTTCTTATACAAGAACAGGAAGGCATGGAACGCGTCATTGCTTATGCCAGTAGAGGTTTAAGACATGGTGAACGCAGTTATCCAGCCCACAAGTTAGAGTTTCTTGCTCTAAAGTGGGCAATAACTGATAAGTTCCATGATTATCTCTATGGGAACCAATTCATTGTCCTAACAGACAATAATCCCCTGACATATGTCTTGTCTACAGCCAAGCTTGATGCTACACAACACCGCTGGGTTGCTTCCCTGGCCAACTACAATTTTTCTATTCACTATCGGTCAGGTGCAAGCAATGCAGATGCTGATGCCCTAAGCCGCCATCCTCTTCTTGGCGATGCTATAAAGGCAATCTGCACCAGCATCTCATGCTCTTCTCCAATAGCTGAAAGCTTGGCTGGCGAGCACCAAGAAGAAGCTTGTAATCAGTTGAGCTCTTTTGCAGCAATAGACTGGCTTACAGAGCAGCACAATGACCCTATTCTGGCTAGAGTTATTGATCTAGTTGGTAGCGGCCTTCGCCCTCAGGGGGAGAAAAATGAGGCAGAACCCATTTCAGTTCGAAAGTATCTACGTGAGTGGAACAGACTCTCACTTCGAAATGGTGTTTTGTATCGGTCCGCTACCATCGACGATCAACCTGTAGTCCAGCTTGTTGTTCCATCTTCCCTCAGAACTATAGCATTTAAAGGCATACACACAGATATTGGTCATCCTGGAAAGGATAAATCTGTGTGGCTTGCAAGACAGAGATTTTACTGGCCTGGTCTTGAAGCAGATATTTGCAAGCGAGTTGAAACATGCCTTCGTTGTGTTTGTAGGAAGACGCCAATCAGACCTCGTGCTGAACTTTTTCCTGTTGTCACAACTCGTCCTATGCAACTTGTTTGCATGGATTTCCTCAAAGTTGATATCTCTAAAGGCGGTTATGAGGACATATTGGTAATCACCGATCATTTTACGCGGTATGCCAAAGCAGTTCCTTGTAAGAGAACATCAGCTGTGGCAACAGCAAAGGCGTTGTTTGACAACTTCATTGTAAACTTTTCTTTTCCTGAGCAGCTTCACAGTGACCAAGGCAGAAATTTTGACTGCAAACTTATTCACGAGCTGTGTAAGCTGGCAAATGTCACAAAGTCCAGGACCACCCCTTACCACCCGTCTGGCAACGGAAGTTGTGAGCGCTTTAATCGCACTCTGTTGAAGATGTTGGGGACCCTGGAGGAGGATCAGAAAGCTGACTGGAGATCATTTAATGGGCCTCTTGTTCAGGCTTACAATGCTACTCGAAATGATTCCACTGGATACTCGCCTCACTTTCTAATGTTTGGTTGGCATGCACGTCTTCCAGTGGACAGCTACCTGGGAACAGATCCCAATGGCTTTTGTGCCAAAGATTATCCCTCATACGTAGCTAAACTGCGAGAACGTATGCAGTATGCTTACAAAGTGGCAAGTGCCAATGCAGGGGACAGAGCTGCCTACAATAAAAAGGCATATGACCGTAAAGTCATACAAAACAACTCTTTGAAGGAGGGTGACACTGTACTTATCAGGAAAGTTGGTTTAAAAGGCCGTTGTAAATTGGCTGATAACTGGGAACCTCATCCCTATGTTATTATTTCTGTCGATCCTGATATTGCTGTGTACCGTGTTTGCCTGCAGGATGGGTCTGGCCCAGTCAAAACCCTTCATAGGAATATGATCCTTCCATTTACGACTTCAGACCCTGATCCTGTCGCTATTCCTAAACCTGTACCCAAACCTAGGAGGCGACAGCCACCAACTAGAACCACTCCGGTTCCAGAACCTAGTTCTGAGTCAGATACTGACTCCAGCTCTGGGGAGAGTGGGAGGTATATAATACCTCAAAGAAGAATGAGAACCACTCTACTGGAGAGAAATATATATCCCTCTCCAATTCCGAGAGTACACCCTTTGTCAGTAGATGCTAGGCGGGGTTCGAGCCCTAATGTTACTTTGAGCCAACAACACTCTGACAGCACTCAGGCAAGTTATTCCCTTCCTAGTGCAACTTCTAGGTCTCTGTCTGTAGAATCTCCTTCGGTTTCTGTGCAGATACCTGCAAGTAGACCAACCGCTGCTCCTCGGTCAGCTCGACCCGTCAGGGTTAGACGCCCACCAGACCGGTTTGGAGAGTGGGTTTCTTGACGTTGAGTCACTGATTCTACTCTAGTAACCAATAAAGGAAAGAAACTAACTTAAGGCTGCCAGTATAGTTATCATTATTACCATATCCTGTTACCTATCAGCATGCTTGTGCATATTGCCAATTACTGTTTAACTGAAAATATTTTTCAGTGTGTGCCTTTATTTATTACATTTATTCTTTACAGAATAATCTGTGTTTGTCAATTTTAACTAGCATTGCTTGTTTTCATAGAATAAAGGATGATGTATAATGATTATATTATTTACAGGTTGGCAGTCTGTGAAGTTTAAAGTGGTGAATACAATTTAAGATTTTCAAATTGGATAATTTATTTAAGCTATCATGTTGTATTGAGCTTTATTTTAGTTTGTGTATTTTAGTTTTAGGAACAGGTTACTTGAAACTTGCCCAATGTAATGCCATTTATATTTCTTTATGCTATTTATATGTATTGAATTTTCATTATTTCAGGCCAAATAATAGTGGTCAACATTAGTACTCACATTTCATTATATTGTTTTACAATATGTTGAATGGTACAAGTAGAAATATGTAATTGTAAATATTTATTTATTGCATTGTTTTCTTTCTATGCCTAAAAAAATTAAAAACCTTATGGTTGAAGGGAGACAATCAAATTAATCAAATTTGCAGAATATTTAATTTTTACTAGGTTACCTCCCTTGGTCATATGAATGACAACGTGTTATATGTACATGTACTTTAGCATTGGTCAGCACTTCATCAATGCAGTTGTTTTATATTTTAATTCGAGGACGAATTCCTTTAGAGCAGGGGAGTATGTAACCAGGGTGTGTTTGTGTTTTTATGTTGTATCTGTCCGTACATTTCATGTTGTCCGTGTACATCGTTCTACCCTGTGGCGTCTTGTGTATAAGTACCGTTAAAGTGTCATGTCCAGTGAGTGAGTTGATTCTAAACCTGTTTTACTAGTGTGTGAGCAGTTTTTACTAACAATAATTTTCCCGCTTTTCTATATCCCTTTCCTCTACCAATTCATTCCCTGACAGACCTTCATACTAGAAGGAACACTTTCATACCCACATCAAATCTTTTACAAGATTTAGTAATAAGTTGGCTGGTATGTAAATATATATTTATTTATTTTAGTGATCTATTGTAATTTGTATTGAATAATTCTTATAACTTTTGCCATATTGAATTGTTGTATTGTAATGGATTATCGAATCTTTATATTTTTAAATGCTAGAAGTTATTGATTATCCTATTTGTTAATTTCAGGCTTAAAAACTATACCCTATAATAAAGAACTCTTAACACCTACCAAGATTTTGTTATTCGACATTACCAAAGAGAGGTTACATTAATAATTTTACATGGATACTTAACATTATTTAATGTATGTCACCTATACTGGTAAAATCATTTGTCGAAACTTTATACACGACGATACTGTACATATACAAATTCTAACAACTCTCGACCATGCATTGTCCATTGCTTTTAGTGGGTTACGTCGACACATTGTATATTGAATATTGTAAGGAAATACGTAAACATTTATCAGACATTACACCTCCGAGTCACAAATAAATACCTCATGATGCAATGTATACGCCATGATAACTGAATAGCGGCAATTAACATGGCATTAGAAGGTAATTTATCCCACCATCTCTGTAAATATCCGTTGATATAACTTGTGTGATAAAGATGAGCTTTATCAACTGATATTCGCGCTCCGTCTCCAAGCCAGACACAATTTTTGACGACACGATCAGGAATGTTTACGTGAACGAAACTCATTTATCGCGTAATTGTGCTTGTTATCACTCCAAAAATGTCCATGATATAAAGACTAGTAAAATAGAGCAAACAATGCCATTATAAAAGGGGGTGGGGGTGGAGTGACGTCTCGATCTCTGTACTGCAGGACTGAAATTTTAAGTAGCGGCATCTTAACCGACTGAGCTTACAAGACAGTTCATCGCTTTTTTGCGAAGTTCTATTTTAAATGATATAGAAAATTTATAAATAAAAATGTAAAACCTTTATTAATCAAAATGTACACTTTTACAACTCAAAAACGTGCAAAAAATCTGAAAAAAAAAAACAAAATGTAATACAGGCACATGATAAAAACTGTTTAGGAATAGTAATAAAATCAATAAAATACGAATGTGTAGTCTGCAACAATAAAAACTATCGAAATGTCGGATTATGTGAGTCCCTGTCGATATTTTTGTGAATAAAAATAATTTGATGAAGAATCGTGTGAAAACCTAAGTAATGTTGTAGAGATGACCTACGAGGATTTCGAGGAAAAATGTGGCTTTAGTCCTAACATTTTTAGAAGGAAATTTATCTTGAATATTTGTCTGCCTTAGAAAGCAGCAATCAGCTGCCTAATCTGAGGAGAGACCCTGATGATCAAATGTCGTTACATGATGAACATTCAAATGGTTTAGATAGAGATTGATATATGGTTAAACCAAATACAGCTGACTGCATAAATCAGGACAAATGTGCTAATAAATCACAGTTTCTAGATGTAAATATGAATATCAACACACCACCTCCAATCCCAAGCTTTCTCCAAATTTCGCAAGTCACTCTGTCAAAAACACAACTTTCTTCGCAATTTTATGGCGCTATGTTCAATGTTCAGAATTTCAATGTTATCAACAATTCAAGTCCGTAAGCAAACTGTTTGTTACAACCACAAACACACACAAACCTCGAATGTAATTCGCGTTTCATAATGCCATGTGCGTAGAAACTTGCATGTTACACGGCCTTGACATTACACACTACATGTATAATTTTACACGAGGTTTGATTTTTGTTGCTGTTATTTTCCAACCATTATTTTTAATTATCGTAATAAAAAGCTGCAACCTTATGTATAGCGCAAATAAAATAAAAGAAAAAAAAACATGTTTTTTGTCTTATTTTTCAATTGTAAAATATAACTATTTCTTTAAGCCGAATTACTATTTGCACGCGCATGAAAGTTGTGTATTGCATTGGAATGTCAGATCATGCAAGGGAGGAGCAGTAGCGATAAATTTAAATGTTTTCCTTTTTAATTCATTTGGAAAAACTGTTCATGGTGGGATAAAAAGCACACTAGGTTAGTGTTGATATAGATAAATGTTATCATGCTCGGCCCGAAAATCAGAAAGCACTAGGCAGAGCCTCGTGCTTTCTGATTGTCTTAGCCTCGCATGATAACATTTATTTATATCAACACTAACCTGGTATTCTCTATATCGGTTATAAATATCACAATATAATTTCATAGCGGTTATGTATATGACATAATACCCAAAAATGTGTTATTCATATGGCATAATAACATCATACCGGTAATTCATATGGCGTAATAACTTCATACCGGTAATGCGTGTGATTAAATAACTTTATATGGATAATTCATATGGCGAAATAACTTCCTGCTGGTAATTCATACAGCGAAGTAACATTATGCCTGTAATGCGTACGGCTAAATAACATAATACGGATAATTCATACGGCGAAATAACTTGCTATCGGTAATAAATACATCGTAATAACTGCATACCGGTAATTCGTACAGCGTAACCATTTTATACCGGTTATTCTACGGCAGAAAAACGTCACGCTCTATAAATATCAGGCTTAATACGTGTGACTTCATACAGGAAATTAACTGGTATATAACAATATGTTGTGTATTGACAGCGCATTACTCATTATCCCGGTAATGTGTACTGGGCCATAACTTCATGCTAGTAATTAATTCCACATGTCGATTTTCTATCAGTGGTATATACGGCATAATAGTTTCATGTCGGTACTTTTAGGACACAAAAATATGTTGTTGGTTATATTTACGGCCTTAAACCTTCGTCTCAAATATGTATACGGCATACTGATTGCGGTCAAGTATACAGCGTAAAGAATCACTTTGACATCTTAACGACACAATAATATCATCTCGGTACGATTTTGGCATTTAACTTCATAACAGTAATTCATACGACATATTATCTTAATGTTTATCGGTCATCATAACTTCATATCAGTAATAATTATCGGATCATATCTTTATGTCGGTAATAATTACCGCATTATAACTTCATTTCGGTTATAGTTACAGGATTATAACTTCATGTCGGTAATAATTACCGCATCATTAGTTCATGTCTGTAATAATTACCGCATCATAAGTTCTTGTCGGTTAAAATTACCAGATCATAACTTCATGTCAGTAATATTTACTGCATCATAACGGCATGTTGGTAATAAATACTTCAGTTTCTTGTCAGTACCTTTTACGGCAGAAAAAAAATAATTAATGCGACATATTATGTCGGACTTTCTAACCCTAATGATATACGGGTCCTAATTCGCTAAACGGCGTCCTGTTTTATTTATGTTATATTTAATTGTATTTGTAACTTCCATTAGAACATTGCAGAAAATAGGGAATTTTGATTTATATCTGGTTATATTAACATTTAAAAACATTTAATAACTTATGACAGTAGATAGGAATGCTCTTTGGTCCGTCCTTTGATGTTCGGACTTCACGTTAGTAAATTGAGATTAATTATTAGCAGTAAAACAGTCCATAGCCAGAAAAAAACTTGTTCTGAACGATCCATTGATGATTTACGGTAAAGTCTGAGTTGAGATACAATGTTTATGCAACATTTAAATATACTGGCACTTTAAATACATGAATTCTGTAAGGTCCGCGCAAATCTGAAAATAGCAATTCCAGTGCTGCCAGCTTGCAGGAATATATTCGTAGTATCTCCATTGTGTTTGTGCTCAAGAGGCTGTGTTTTTGGTACTATGGATCGGAGGGTTTCAAATTCAAACCCTAGCCCTGTAACGACAAGTTTTCAAAAGGATCTTAATAAAGATAAGGGTGATAGATTCACAACCAGAAGACAAACGTTCAACACACAAAGAAAGAATTTATAACATGGTTGAAGTGTTCTTGGTCAAGAGGTTAAGATTATGGACCCGGGATGTCAGGGTTCTGGGTTCAAACCCTAGACCTGACATGAGTTAGCGCTCTGTAAAACCGTTTTAAGCACCCCAGTTGGCCGACTGTTCTAAGGCGATAACTGTCGAGTTTGCTCTTTTCATTAAAAGACTCATTCCAAATGTGTTCTTACTTCTCTCTTGGCTTGCATGTTCATACCTTTGTCCTGTGCCTTTTGAAATTTTGGTATATGTTGCAATGCTCATAGGACTTTGTCATATATTCTTACTCATGATCACAACAATGTTACTTGTGCAATGTGGCGGTCGATAAAAATCTCTACGTGCATGTAATCAATGTTGTCATTTGATTTTTCCTATAAGGATTGTTACGTGTATTTCCTTTGATGACATTGGACTTTCCTCAATTCATATGAACAAGATGTTACAACCATTTATTCTTCTCTTGTGGTCTTTTCTTTTCTTAATTCAAAAAAGTTAATTTTACCTATAATCAACCAGTTTGTGTAGTTTTTATAATCGAAACAATACCCCTTTCTTTTCTTAACACTATGTGGACATTATTTTTCAAGGACGTCACTACTTTTGTCATTACTTATCAAGGAAAACATCAGCGCGTGGACATTTTGTATTCAAATATATCGGGTTTCTTTTCATTGCTTGCATTTGAGAAAACCATCAGGAAGTGCGAGGTTAGAGCTCTGTTAAATCGGTTCAAGAACCCCAGTCGACCCATATTGCCGACTGACCGTTCCAAAGCGTTAACTATCGGGTTTGCTTTTTTCCGTTAAATGACTCATCACAAATTTGTTCTTGCTTTTCTCTTGGCTTGCATGTGAAATACCTTTGACCTGTGCCTTTTAAAACTTTGGTAAATGTTGCAATGCTCATAGGACTTTGTAATATATTCTTATGAGATTTATGTTCTTTGTCCACTGCTTTTATTACATGAACGTTTTGCAAAAAACAGAATATATTGAGACTAATTATTGCTTCCTTAAACACAGATTTACTATATACCAGTATCCATCTTACATACTCTTATAATATTGCTTTTCATAATAAGTCTTGGCATATTTTGTAATATTTTGGTCCTGTATTGAATGACATACTATCTTTCACTTTTAAAGTTGTATTCTTTATGTCAGTTCGGTGTGTACTTATAAACCACACAATTACGTAATAACATTGCATTGTTACAACAGTAGTTACATCGGGATTAGGGAAATTCTAGTTTTGTTCTGCTTTTGCTGTTTCTCTCAGCAACAATAATTAAGTTAATAATGAGGATGCCCGTATACCATGGTTACTATAAATTAATTGCCATAATTACTTTAAACATGTAACAGGAAACATTAAAGTAAAACACTTTAGAGATTTCCCCTGATGGTACCATGGAAATAAAAATGTCTTCCTATATGTTTATACTTATCACAATGAACAAAACAACACGTGGAGGTCACATTCTATGATAACTGAATCAATGGATGAACATTTTTAACAAAGTATGTCTTCTTATTGTAAAGTGTTGTGTCTTTCTATTTCAACTATTAATCTATGATTTGAACTTAGAAATTTCAATAGACCAATATTTAACTACAGGTATCTTTTATGATTTAATTGTCCTAAAATTTCTGTAGTGATGGCATCGATTTAATTGGACAACATATTCATGCTTCTTTTAACTGTAGCTATATTTAAGTCGTTGCTTGAAATGAGATAAAAAGAAGTCTTGATCACCGACATTTTGGGGATATCCAAATGTAACCATACCCGTCTGTAAACAATATAATTTATTTTTTTGGCCAACCATCATCTGTTCGCATTATCGAGTGATTTTTGTATAATATAGCAGTAGCAAGGATATCGGTGTTGTGGCTTTTGAAGTAAGGAACACCAGTAGTGTATACAGTGTTTTTTATTTACATTTATATAGCATTTACACAATAAAGATTGCATAGATTCTATAGCACTGTTATATTCATAGCCCCAAATCTGGGATCCAGAGAATCGGAGAAATCCTTGAATCATATATATTAAATATATAATTAGGTTGTAAGAAACCATACCAGACACAACAGTCTTACATGCTTATACCGTCGCTAAAGCATATACAGTACTGAAAATCATGAAATTGACAAACGGAACGGAGTGGAAATGGAAATGAAACGTTTTTCGTTTCCTGTTGAAACGGAAACGGAACGGAGTGGAAATGGAAATGCAACGGAGCGCTACAAACGCTTGAAACGGTGTAAACGGTATAAACGCTATAACCGGAGCGCTTGGAACGCTAGAAACGGTAGAAACGGAAAAATCGGAATGCTCGTAACGGTAGAGTTATTTTCACTACCGCTTCAAACGTTTCTAGGTCACCCGATTATTTATAGTAACATTTCAACCGTTTCTTGGTACGAAATAAATTTAAACGAACACAATAACTGGCTTCAATTTATCAACACAAACGCGCTTTTATATGTACTCTGCAGAAAGAAATAACATAAATTATTATCAAAAAGTCGTATTTATCAAACTTGTACATTACAGTTCCGAAACCGCACGAGTTGTCCAAGTCATCGTGTACCGTTAAAACAGAAACTGCACTAAAAATCACTCCGCACGATAAAACACGCAATTTAACTATAATATTGCGTTTCTGTCGAAACTGATGTTTTAATTAATTCCAATGAATAGCTTAACATCCGCCTTGGATCGACATTCTTAGTCTTCATTGTTTGGCATATGAAGATAGTGTGTACACAGCTGTCATTACACGTATGCGCGCGCAATGTCGCAGCATTTCCCGAGTTTGAATTTTCGCTAATTACTTTGTAGCTGCATGGTCCGTTCCCGGATCAACTACGCCAATCATTTTTGTGTGAACATACTTGCTTAAAGTATTTTTCATTTACAAAGAATGCATTGCGTGGTACAAAATAAAGTTACTTAATGAAATTAAACCTCAACCAAAAGAAGGTAACACATCTTATATAACACAAAAAACATAAAACAACTACACATAAAACAAACAAACAATGCTATGTATTATTGCAAGGTGTGACCCAATCAAGAACCAATAACATCCTCCCCGGCACTCAGAGCCAATGACAAGTATGATCCTAAAGTTCAACGTCTGAATAACCATAGATTGCCAAATAGTGCACGTATACAATCATCGATTGACAGTTAAATGAAACAACCGTGATAAAAACTTACATCACGATAAATATTAAAGACATAATAATCATTACCGCCATTAAATTCACACATGATTATCATCAGGATCCCATATTACTTATATAATCACCACTAATCATCATCAAAAGCAGCATCACCGGCATCACGATCTACATCATAATCGTCAGGAGCATCAGCATCACCGTAACCGTTATTACCATTTACATTATAATCATAAACAGCATCGGTATCACCGTCATCATTATCAGCAGAAGCAGCAGTAGCAGCAGCAGCACCGTCATTTACATCATCATTACTTTAGTTACAGGGGTATGGATATGTATTTTATTTTATCTTGCCTCTTTGTCAAGCAAAGTTTCTTCTGCTTCTAATCTTAATTGTTATATATCTTATAATGAACAATGTTGTAAATTTGGACAATAGTATCAAAATTCCTATTTCTAAATGCATAGTTCCCATAATGCGCTATTACATATATAGGATTAATCGGAATTCGTGGACCGCGATTAAGAATCTGCATACAACTTTTGACTTTACTTGACTTGCAACTATTTGAATGAGGCCTGGCTACGGCTCATTTTCCCATTCATGTCTTGAATGTTCTATGCCAAAATGTGGTCTAATGAGGGCCCTACCGGGTACTTAATTTTTGTACCCATTTAAAGATAGAAATATATTAATTTAAAATATATCGTTTTGTAAATTGATATTATGTTTCTCCATGCGCGTGGGTAGGGTTCATGCCATCATAAAGTTCTACTCTAATTGAATCCCTAATTTTAAGACATGAGCGGACACCCCAACTAATTAAGCTAATTGGCAGTTTTATGACACCTTGTTTGTCTAGTGGACAGGAAGTGTGACCGTGTTTTGGCGTCTTTTCCACTTCGCAAGAACACATGCATCCTATATGCAGCTGTGTTTGAAAATGTCACCTTATGGCAGTCGCGTGGTTTATGACCTTCACGTTTTAAAGAGCAATATGCATTGACTTACGCGAGGACAACAAAAAGGACAAAACACTAAGGTGCACGATATCTTTTTTGGCTCATAAAAGGACCTAACGCTATATTTAGTAGTACCCACAATGGTGCACCCTTTCCCCACCCACTATTTTTAGTTTAAGAAGAGGAAACGTGGATGTGGGGATTGGGGATTTCTTATAGTAAATACTACATTAATTGTCGTGTTTTTTTGTTAATAATGTTATCAAGAGAAGACACATCAAGGAACACAGTCTAATGTATATTTTCATCTCGTGTTTATTGCAAATGTATTATTTCAATGGCTCGCCTATTCTTTTGTAGTTAATCCATACCTTAAATATAAATAATACCTTTATAAAAGTGTTTATGATCATTAAAAGGACTAAAAAGTTTTTGTAAGGACATTTATATAAGTAAAAACATGCGCAGTCTGAAATATTACTACATAGTACAGTTTCCTCCCTCCACTATCATTTCCTCCCTCCACTATCATTCCTTTAGAACTTATATTTATGCCGCGAAGGTAAATCGTCTATAACGTTGCATATTTTTTATAGCACACGCCGTTCACGCGTACTTACCATTTTTAATCCCTAAACAGTACCCAGCGTTCACACCCTCTCTCTCTTCTAAATGGCAGCTTGAAGACAATTATCGATCGATATCATGTTGCACAGTATTGAGAGAAATAATAGGTCGGTCAATTTGAAACAAAAAAAAATCTTTTCGGCGACTTCAAATGATAGTGACCGGCGATTGTTTCCCAGAATATTCTTTGATGTTGCAGTGTTAGCCAGAGAGCCCTCCTCTCCAGAAAGAAATTACACCGCATCTAATGATTTATTTGTTCATCGCATTTATTTGTTACAACCTTGGAGAAATTAAAATCACATTGATATAATTAGCGACTTCATGTTATAAGTGCGTGAACAATATTGTTAACAGCCGTTAATTGGCGCTAATATGTGCAAACCGAAAACACAACAACACACACTTGTTTCTAAGAAAGTTGTTTGTTCTATGAGACTTTATGTATGTGCCTGTTTTCGACAAAACAACATGTTCATGTTTATATGAGATAATCATTTTAACCATGAAATGTGACTGTAGTGAGTAATACTTATCTAAAGTTATTGGATATTACACGTTACTATCAGCGAGACGTTAAATCTAAAGTCCGCCATATAACAAATATCGGAAAGGGGCAAACATTCGCCTTTTTATTTTGGCAGTGGGGATGGGGGTAAACGCTGGGCCTTTTTATTTGAAGGACCTTTTTATTTGAAGGGGAGAGGGGGTGGCAAACGTCCGGTCTGCACTTATAGGGGCGGGGGGCAAACGTCCGGGGGCAAGTTTTAAAAAAAATTGTGTGTGATATCGTCTTATTTTAAGGTCGGATCATCATTACGCTTTTTTGCGGATTAACACGTCACAGAGAAGTAACTTTTTAGGATACTGGGTGTGTGTGGACCATATTTGAAAGTTATTTCTTGTTTGTTTATTCCGGGATATGACGTCTGGCGAAGACAAGTAGGTAGGCATCTTCTCAATACTGCACTCCCTGAATTTTGAGGATTATTTGCAGGTGCTGGTTGTTAAGGGTATTTTTTGTCTGCAATTTCCCTCCGGGTGACTGACACTGAATATCCTCGTCGCAAACAATCTACTGCCGATTCCTTTATATGTGATGGACGACTTTTGCCTCTCCCTAGAATGTTTACTTCTTTCGTCATTTTGCAAACACACTGGAAGTACTTTACCTTTAGAAATTTATTAAACGAAATTTTTAGTCAAAATCGGAACGGAGCGAAACGGAACGCTTGAAACGGTAGAAACGGAAGAAACGATAGAAACGCTGGAAGCGTTTGAAATGCAGCGCTGGAAGCGAATAAAACGAAACGGAAACGCAACGGAAGCGGAATGGAAACGGAGCGGCAAACGCTTCCAACTGAAATGGAAACGAAACGGAGTGGAAACGGGAAAATTGTCAATTTCGTGATTTTCAGTACTGTATAATGAGAATATGGCTTTGTGTGCTTTTTCTGCTTAGGGCATTAATTTATAATAGCCTGATTCCAGGATAAATTTGTTGTGAATATAAGCCGTGTGTACTTATACAAAGAAGTTGTCCAAACTTTCTGACCTCTGTATTTCCAACTCACATTACCTAGTTTAATAATCAAGCATTTCGAAAAAAAAGAATTATTTCTGTCGTGTCAATATTTATTAGAACTTATTTGTTAGAACTTTCGTTGTTATGTTGTCTAGGCTTGTAGTACCTTTTCCTTTAGCACAAAATTGTATATGTTTATACATCGATTTTAAGAGGGAAAAAAATCGTCCATTGAGCACCCTTTGTCTCTAAGTACTTAAATAGGTAATTATGACTTAATATATTAAATGCCTTGCAAATGTCAAAGTATTGACATTACAATATTTCACCTTTCTTGATAAATACTTTTTGTACCATTGTTCTGACGGTATCCCGTCTACATCGCAGCTTTTGTTATTGAGTAGGATACTCATATCAATATCAACAACAATGTTATCAAAAAGCGGTTAACTACAATAATCATATCAATCATTTTCCGTAATATTGCGAACTTGTTATTGTTTTTGCTAAATCGTTATATTAAGAACTTAAATTGTTTGCACTTATTTCTGTTATTATATAAAAAAAATTCTTTCAAGTTACTCCAGTCGGTCCATATTGCAGACTGACCGTTCCAAGGCGGTAACTGTCGGATTTGCTCTTTTCCTTAAATGACTCATCACAAATTTGTTCTTACTTTTCGCTTGGCTTGCATGTGAAATACCTTTGTTCTGTGCCTTTTCAGAGTTTGGTATATGTAGCAATACGCATAGGACTTTGTCATATATTCCTATTTATTGCGCTTGGAGTTTGCATTTATTTTGAGTCCATTTCTCTTCTCTATATAAGCTTGGAGATCTTCCGTAGATCTATTTGATCTGAATTGTCTTAAACACATATACTGAATATGTTTCGTATGTTCACATTCTGCCTCCCACCACAAAGGATGTGTAACAAATGAATTATTTGTATTTACTTGCAATGTTTTACCCGATAACTGGGACAGATGTGAAATAAATGTAATAGCACTATCCATGACATTCGTCATTCCACACATCATATGCTGTGATTGGTTGTTTAACAACTCTATGAAACGTGACTGAAATGTTTGTTGTTTATTTTCATGCCATTTAATTAGACGATTTGGCGAAGATTACGATGTGCATTACTTTGTACATATTAAGTAAGCGATTTATACCATAAATTTATTTGGCAGGAGATAGTGAAATTAGAAGACTCATCTTTAAATTTATATATACAACTGGTAAAGAGTTATTTTGCAATCATATAATCTACAACACTAGTAACTTTATTGGCTAAACTGAGAATGAGTACAATATAATTACAAAATCTTCAAATTCTGCATAAATATGTGTCACAATATCAAGAGAACATATATGGTTGCTAACATATATTGCCAATCCTCACTTCATAAATACGTGTCACAATATCAAGAGCACGGATATGGTTGCTAACTTGTACTGTCAATATGTCACTGCATAAATACGTGTCACAATATCAATAGTACATATATGGTTGCTAACGTATACTGCCAATCCGTCAATTCATTAATACGTGTCATAATATCAAGAGCAGGGATATGGTTGCTAACATATACTATCAATCCGTCACTGCATAAATACGTTTCATATTATTAAGAGCACATATATGGTTGATAACATATACTGCCAATCCGTCACGGCATAAATGCGGGTCATAATATCAAGAGCACATGTATGGCTGCTTACACATACAGTCAGTCCGTCGCTGTTCCTCAGTAATTTGTTACATTCATACTTTTTCTTACACAAGTTCAATTAGTAAGAAAGTTATGAAACTCTCCAATTAGATCACTTGATATTTCACACAGTGATCAAATTGTTCTAAGGATATTTATTCAAGTACTTACCCTTACATGGTCCAAGCAAGTACACATATATGTCCTTGAATGGTGAGTCTTTTGGGGGCCTAGTGTTCTGGTTGGGCATTTGTACTCCCGTCATTATGTTACACGACATCGGAATGATTAGATTGGATGTCCGTTGGGTGTGGCATATTACTGCTGTAAGCGACCAGTTACGTGCTCTCTTTTTCCAGTCGGTATCTATAGTTATATTGCAATGTGGTACCGAGCGCAGCCACTGTCGTTGATTGAGTTCGCGGACCTGTGTGTGCCGCTCGTACAGACCTGTTTTTATGTCATTAAGTACAGCATATAGGTCATTATTATTTACGTTTACGTTCCAACAGGTTCCGACCGGAGTCCGTAGCGTTATAAATGGAGGATATGCTGGATATGCTGGGTACTATCTAATTTGGCATGTGGCTATATTTACTGGATCCATGGTATATGCTAGCAGCACGTGTTGTACGGCGGTCTGAGCAGCCTTACGTTCGGGTTGTTTGTTTAAAGTAGTTTTCTTTTTAGCAAAATAGATTTTGGTTCCGGGGTTTTGTCTTAATATCGCCAAAAGCGATTAGAATAGCGGCCATGCATGTCATGCAGGTCAGGATTCAAAAGGTTTTAAAGAACATGCATTTTAGTTAAGTTGGTACAACATTCCCTATTAACCGAGCTTTTCCTTTCACTGGCTGTTTAAAGCAATCAATTTCGGCTCTCCACTGAGTAATATGTTCACCCAGTTTAGTGAAATCCCCGGTAGCACAATAAACGCCCATCTTATTAAGGCGACACAAAAACCCAAGAATATTATATTACGACGCTGTGATAAATTCTCCTACCTGATACTTTAATTGCATTGATTTTGTGTCTGTTCAGTAAAATGCATATTAAAATGAAGGTTATATTATAAACATGTGTTTTATTAGCAACCAATTATAATGCCATAGCTTTTCACAACAATATTTTTTAATATAAACATAATTTGTGACATTATAAGACCCAGAAAAGCCCAGGTCGTCTATACACAACATATGCCTTTGGCAACTGATGCAGTTGATTGTGATGTGTGCAAGTGATGAGTGTAAGTGTTGCGTATTAGTGATGATTGTGATTGTAATGGAATTTAATCGTCTTATTTTAATTGCTTTAAAGGCCCGGTTTTATTGATAAGGATTATTACTACGTGTTCTGATTTTATTTTTTGAAAACAAACTAAAGCAAAGAAAGATCGCTTTTTGCTTTAGTCATTTGAAAATAAGAACTCCACGAAGTAATTTTTTGTAGTATCATAAAAGAGCCACTTGACATTGTTATGTAGACAGAACAGTAAACAGTAGGAGTTTGTATCATGAAACTGCTATCACAAAGTACAATCAATGCAAACCAATCAATGCTTGTAATATCCACCGACCTCCCACAGCTTACATCATGTTTGCTCAATAACTGTATCCAAAGCTATCTTAGAAAAACACGTGAAAACTTTCAGTATTCGTTGTAGGACAGAAACCCTACCTACACGTTTTCTATTTTTTTTTATCATTGCAAAAAATCGACTATAAAAAATATTTATGTACCGAATGTTTTATGAGCAAAACACATTAAGTGGAACGTATGTCCTCTGTCCAAACATTTTAGTCAGGGTTTTGTTAAATCTCTAGTTAATATTTGAATATGTAAATAGTAATGAGCATACAGGTAGTGATATATGTTTATGCGTGTGAGATAGTAAACGTTTGCCTTTGAATCAATCGCCACAGTTTATCAAATTACACAACTACAGCATTTCTATTCGATTCGGAAAACACATGTACAAATTACTTATAAAATATGCTATCGACAATTAGTTTGTTTAGTCGTTTGTTTAATTTTACTAAAAACCAATTGCTCCATGTACAATAATGATATATTCTAATTCTTCTTCAACACATACCTAGCTGATGAACTCGCTACGAATCCATTTTTCTTTTAAACAAGGACGCGTATTTAAGCTTTAACAATTGTGTTTGTCACTGATTGTGAATTAACACAAAGTTGTTCGATGCTGAGGATATTAACGATCGTAACGTCCATGTATAAATGGACATTACAGAGATAGCCGTACACTGAAGTTTACCCGAGGTCCATGAACCTTCCCATGTAAAATGCGCGACACGCGTTCACTAAAAATAGGTTTGTTGCCCTACACAAATACTTTAGTCATCAGTTTACTGAAACGTCCATTATTTAAGATCAATTTATCACACCGGTCATTTTCCAGAACGACGATAGATCTGATATTGTCACGTATGGCCTGACTCTGAATCTTGCGGGTCAAAAAACTCGTATTAGCCGATTTGAAAAATTAACTTTTTTCTGAAACGGGTACCTTAAGCAGCACAAGTGGTGCGTAGGAGTGGTATGTGTAATTGTGATACGGGTAGTTTAATCTGCACAAGTGGGGTCATGAGAGTGATACATGTAGTTCTGGTATGGGAAACCTTATCTGCGCAAGTAATGCGTTGGAGTGATACGTGTAGCTGTGATACGGGTAACTTAATCTGCACAAGTGGTGCGTGGGAGTGATATGTGTAGTCGTAATACGTGCAGCTTAATCTGCACAAGCGTTTCGTGGGTGTGATGCATGTAGTTGTTATACGTGTACCTTAAACTGCACAAGTGATGCGTGGAGTGATATGTGTAGCTGTGATACGGGTACCTTAATTTGCACAACTAGTGCGTGTGAATAATACGTTTAATTGCGATACGGGTAGCTTAAATTGCCCAAGTGCTGCATAGGAGTGATACATGTAGCTCGGATACGAGTAGCTGAATCTGCACATGCGATGCGTTGGAGTGATATATATAATTGTGATACGGGCAGTTTAATCTGCGCAAGTGATGCGTGGGAGTGATATATTTAATTAAGATACGGGCAGCTTAATCTGCATGAGTGACGCGTTGGAGTGATACGTGTAACTGTAATATGGGTAGCTTAATCTGCATAAGTGGTGCGTGGGATTGTTATGTGTATTTGTGGTACTAGTATCCTAATCTGCACATCGGATGCGTTGGAATGATATTTGTACTTGTGATACGGGTAGCTTTATCAGAACAACCGGTGCCTTGGAGTGATATGTGTAATTGTGATACGGGTTTTTTTACTCTGCACAAGCGATGCCTGGGGGTGATACATATAATTGTGATATGGGTAGCTTAATCTGCACACTCGGTGCGTTGAGGTGGTACGTGTTATTGTGATACTAGTATCCTAATCTGCACAAGCGGTAAATATGGAAAATCTTTTTTTTTTTAAAAAACATTAAATGTTGTGTTTGTTTTTTTCTTTATATTTTTTAAACCGTTCAATAAACATTATACACACTATTTTTGGTGATTTATAGTTCCTGAATATGAATATAGGACATATTTAGCAACATATACCAAACTCTGAAAAGGGCACTGGACACAGGTATTAACAAGCAAGACAACTGCAAAGGTAAAAACAAATCTGTTATGAGTCAATTAACAAAAAGAGCAAACTCAACAGTTACCGCCTTGGAAAGGTCAGTCGGCAAAAAGGATCGATTGGGGTGCTGACACCGGTTTTATAGAGCTCTAACTACGCACTTCCCGAGGTGTTCTCAAATGTAAAGAAAACAAATGAATGCGAAAACAATGTCCAAGAGATGACGTTTGCTTTGATATGTTATGGCAAAAGTAGTGATTTTACTGACCAATAATGTCCACAAAGAATTTAGAAGAGAGAGAGAGAGGGAAGTAGTATTTCTATTAGAAGAACTACATAAAGCCGTTGTAATTGAACTTATTTTTTTGAATGAAGAAAACAAAATGTCCAGAGACTTGTAAATGCTTGTAGCATCATACTCATGTGAAAATGAAATTGAGGAACCAAAGTCCAATGTCCATCAAATGAATCGCACGACCTAATTGGATTACTTAAATGACAACAAAGAGTACATGCACGGGGAGATGTTTTACGCCCGCCAAAATGTACAGACAACATTATTGTAATCATGAATAAGAATTCAGGACAAAGTCCTATGAGCATTGCATTATATACCAAATCCAGAAAAGGCACAGGACGAAGGTATGAACATGGAAGCCAACTGTAAAAGTAAGAACAATGAGTCATTTAACAAAAAGAAGCAAGCTCAACAGTTACCGCCTCGGAACGGTCAGTCGGCACAAAGGACCGACAAGGATGCTTAACCCGATTGTATAGGGCTCTAACTTCGCACTTCCTGAGGGGTTTCTCAAATGCAAGCAATGAAAAGAAAGCTATCAAACAAAAATCAGTTACCGCCTCAAAACGGTCAGTCGGCACAAAGGACCGACTAGGATGCTTAAACCGATTGTATAGAGCTCTAACTTCACACTTCCTGAGGGGTTTCTCAAATGCAAGCAATGAAAAGAAAGCTATCAAACAAAAATCATAACTTTTCAAATATGCCTTTTTACTTGCTCCCATATTGCATTAACCTGTTTACCTGTTCGATGTTTAGCTACACATAAATTACTTTTCTTGTAATGCGTATTGTTTCCTTCCCAGACACGTGTAAGGCAGAAGCATTCCATTGTGACAAGAACCGATGTATCCACAGTCTCGACCTATGTGATAGTTATCCGGACTGTGGTGATAACACTGATGAAACCAATTGTGGTAAGTATTGAACACAGCAGTAACGTGAGCTGATTAAAACAGAGAAATGCAATACATATATAGTGATGAAGCTGGGGTCACGTTTTATATCTCATTAGCTCTTTACCTAGTGGGATGGAGTCCAAACCTTAATAAAAGACTTTGGGAGGTCCTCCGGTGCACACTATTGAGCCAGTCATCCTTCCCAAGCATTTGCGAAGAACGAGAAACGTATTTTATATTATAAAATGCCTAGTTTTAGTCAACGCCACTTTTACATTGTGCGCAGCAATGTGGAAACAGTATCTACATAATTGTGAAAAATAAACGATTCACTCAAGTGAAACATGCATCATTATCTTGAACGTAAGCCTGAAGGAACACTAGTAACATTTGAAATAATAAGATCGGTAGATACTTGGGTCAGCATAAAAACACTTTTCCGTGACTTTGCACTTCAGAGAATCTCGATAAATCTGCAATTTACAGTTTACTTTCTTCACAATTAGTTTCTCAATTACCTTCAGCCAGACAATATGGCCGTCTTGAGGAAGTTATAAAGCCAAATTTACAATAATGTCATTGTATTGTATCACCGGCTTTGCTTCATATAGACACACATTTATCTCAAATGCGATTTTAATAAAACCCCAGACTTGCAATGAAAACTGAAAGGGGGTGCGTGAGTCAAATGTTTACAGCATAACTTGTACGTGTTAGAGTGAAACCAAGGGCACGATGTTTAAAATCTCTATGTTAACAGGATTTAAAATATTAAATCGAGAGAAATCGAGTGAAATGTGCGTGAAGTTAGCAAAACTTTCGCCGTTTGACATTGGCACGACAAGTTCGGTTGTCGTGCTTGCACATTCAGCTCGACACTAAACGTGACTAAGTTTGAATGTTTGAATGTCGTGCTGGCACTTTCTGAATGACATTGAGATCGACATTCAAAATGACAAACTTTGACTGGCATGCTGACACAACATTTGTAACGACATTAAGCTCGAAATTTAAAGTGACAAAGTTAAATGTCGTGACACAACATTCGGCACGACATTTAGCTCGTTAATCAAAGTTACTAAGTTTAAGTGTCGTGCTGCTGAACATTCGGCTTGACATTCACCTCGATATCCAAATCAATAAGAGTGAATGTCGTGCTAAAAATGTGTTAAGCCACAATACTATATATCCTACTAGTTAAAGGTGCTTGAAACTTCGTTAACAAGACGTCACACTTTCCTCTATACACACCTATAAATACCGATTATATATTTATCATGCCGTCACACCCTCAGTAAGTATGCGTCTGCGCAACTTTTTTCATTGAACTACGACCCTGACAAATCATATTAAAACGCAAATGTGTGCACATCATTGATTAAGGTACATACTTACATCAGGTCTATGCTGAGGATTCAACCCCTGAAATAAATTTGAATAAATGCTGCTGATGGTGAAATCATAACTGAATATTCAGAAAAATAAGCGAAATGAACTTTGTCTGAAGCCCACAGGGCCTAAGTGAAATAAACTTAAGTTGCCCATTGCCAAGGATGCCATTGTTGTGCTTCTGGCCTGGCCATTTTGAAATATTGATATCTCACCCTGAAGTTTAAGGTTTTAAATGTAGCATCTATGTATTGTCTATAAAGTACGCTTGATTTTAGTTTTAAGAAAAGTGGCACAAAGAGAGAGCCATATTATGAGACAGAAATAGTAAACAATATACATGTACTATCAAGGCAACAGAGAAGGACGAAAAGACAGAATGACGTATAAAGAGACATTTATAGAGATTTGGGGATAGATTGGTTTAAATGTAGTAAGAAAGATCAGTAGAAAATAGCGACAACGCGAGAGACAGAGATATTGTCAAAGAGACAAACATAGAGAGTTGATAAAGATAATCATACAGAGGTACTGAAAAGCACATAGTAAGATGTAGATATAAACATATATACAATAGTATACATGTACATGCATATAAAGAGACGGATAGACACCTACAGATAAGAGATAATCAGGGAGACCGAGATACAAACAAAAGGATAGAGAGACATACACAGAGATAGACTAAGGCAGAATGACATACAGTCAAACATTCCAACAGAGACAAACAGTGCGATGGAGGTGATAGTGTTGCACTTGATTTTGTTTTTCTAATTTTCTGACGTATCCGTTTCCGACACTGTTTGCTATAACATTCGAAATGAAAAAAGGCACGGTAACCCTTTTGATGAATTATTTAAAACTCAAAATTACGGGGCGCTTTGAGTTACCATTGTTTCTGATCGTATATCTTAAAATGACCCACTATCACTTGCAACACAAGGCGAAGCAACCCGATAAAAGATGAGTTTCATGTTAATGCAGCAATATCACCACTTTAAGCTTGAATCCTTTGATTACATTTACAGTACAGCTCAGGGGAAATGTCCTTAAGATGTGAAGGATGAAGGACTCCATGTTTCACTTAAGTGGCGGCTAACAAATAGTGTCACTTCGCGTGAAAATGGAGTGAGTGAAGTTACTTCGCGTATGGAGTAAAATCGGGTCACTTCGTGTCAGTATAAAGTAAGATTTGGGAAAGGTAAAACAAGTTACTATTTTACGCAATCCCTTCTCACTTGTTTCTAGTGTTTATATTTCACACGTGCATCTTCAGTTATTCAGGCTTTTTAGTGCTGCAAGGTGTAAAGCGGAACACTAAATACCATAACATAACATTTATGAATATTAATATTGGTAACACAATCGCTGCTACAATTTTCAATGTAGCCAATATGTATTTCCCGAAATATCTTCTGTCAATATAAAGTTGTATCGCAGTATTTAATAATTACTTAGCTAATAATAATATGTACTGTATTGTTCAGACAGTGTTATTCTTTCATAAATTATTAGCTATATAGATATAATGTTTTTAATCTTAATAATGAGTTATAAATAAGGAAAGAGATATGTGTGGAATTTCAACTTTTCTACAGTAGAAAAAGAAGAAATCCTATCAACTGAACGGAGACCTGCGGTATTGAAAAAAAAAATTTATTCTTGTCTGGCTGTTGCGTACTGCCCATAAATAAATAGAATGTGTTCAAACCATTATTCTTCATTGCAATGTAGCCTGATGTTATGGATCTATTATTTTGCCAAGATAACTAGCTCCTAGTCTTAACCAGGTTTATATGTTATCATTTAGTATCTATGGTAAATATTAATATTGTGTTCTTATTTCCAATTCGTAGCTGTGCGATGTTTTACACTAATTGAACTAAATGTCGATATTTTTATAACATGCCTTAATGAAAATATAAGCTTCTATTAGACATAATCTTACATTGAATGTAGGGGTTTGGGGTGTTTGTGCATTTGACATTCATTTTTGGCTAAATTGTTTGCTATCTTACCACGTAATATTCCTCCATGGCCTCGAAAACAGACATTTTTATAATAGCACTTACAAATGTATTTAGGAGACGTTATTAATCTATAAATTTCATTTTTAATTCGTGACTGTTACTGCCCTTAACATATTTTAGTGGGTAATTGAGCTAATCGAGTCGGTATATACATTGTCTTGTTTGTAAATGTATTTTATTTATTCATGCAAGGCACTCTTTCATTGCAAGTAGTTCAGATGTCAATATAGACTGCTTGTACTCTAAACAATATCAACCTAGTATTCGATACTGAGCTGTGTTGTATGACCACTGGCGTGAATGTGTAAACTGCCAGATAGACCTCCCGCGTCGTAAGTCGTTGTACTTGGCAATATGCCCCAACACCAGAACTTATGTATCTGCCAGGTGACGATCTTTTACACCAGTACACTGTTATCGGAATATTACCACGGTTCCACCAACATAAACTAGATATTTCTGCACCGCAATAACACTGTACTTTTTTAAGTTTAGATAATTTAGATAACTGTTCAAAGACACACCAGTCTTACATGCTTATGCGTATTATTTTCAAGCATAAGAATACACAATTTTAGATATTTCGACTTTTTAGTTAGTTTATTGCTGCAAGAAATTGAAGATGGAAAGTCCAAATAAATTCACGGACATTTGCCCCCCTGGATAATTGCCCCCCAACGGATGTTGGCCCCCCTACCCCCCCCCCCCCACCACCCCCACCCCACCCCGTAACTGCAGACCGAACGATTGCCCCCTATAAAATAATTATAAAGGCCGGACGTTTGCTCCCCTGTCAAAATGAAAAGGCGGATGTTTGTCCCTCTCCAATATTTGTTATATGGCGGACTTTAGTTTTAACAGTCACTAACGTGTGATATCCAAGGAAAGTATTGCTCACTACAATCACATTTCATCGTTAAAATGATAATCTCACATAAACATGAACACGTGTTGTTTTGCCTAAAACAGGCACTTACATAAAGTCGCATGAAACAAACAATTTTATGAGAAAACAAGTGTGTATTTTTTCGGTTTGCACAAATAAGCGCCAAATAACGGCCATTGACAACATTTTTAACGCACTTAAAACGATTCGCAAATTAAATAACTAACTGTGATTTTATTTTTTTCGAATGTTGTAGCCAATAAAGGTAGTGTTATTTCTTGCTATTCCGCGGCTAACATCTGCTACATCAAAGAAAACTCTGTGAAACAATGGCCAAGCACGATCCCTTGAAGGAATATGTTTCTTTCAATTTAAAATAGCCATTATTTCTCTAAAGTATGTGTAACATGGATATCGATCGACAATTGTATTTAAGCTGCCATTTAGCCGACATAGTGAGGATGTGAACGTTGAGTGCTTTTGAGGGAATAAAAATGATAAGTCCACGTGAACGGCGTGTGCTATGAGAAATTTTGCAACGTTATTGACGACTTCGCGGCATAATAAAAAATTCTTAAGAAGTGTGTGGTTGAGGCAAATGTCCGACATTAAATTTAAATAGTGAGGATGGAGGTGGGGGGTCAACCGTCCGGTCATTTTTTTCATGGGGGTTTTGGAAAACATACAGGGAAGGGGTGCAAACGTCCGGGGATGTCAGTTGTCAGGACGGGCACACTTCCGTTTACCCTGTGGAAGACACAAGGTAATTTTCTATCAGCTGTTGACGTTAAGTACTAAAGAAATACTGTTTTACTGCAATATTAGGAAAGAATATTTAGCGCAAATAAATTTGACAGAGCTAGGTTTAGAACTTTTAAAGTATACATGTACGTGAACAAAATGTTTGATTGTGTATTGGTTTTATCGTCCCACCAACAGTATTTAGTTTTCTGGAGATAATGTCCACTTGAAGCAGATAAAGTGATACCTTCACTGTGTATAGAGTGCCATGAACATATGACTAGATACCACACCAAGTCATATTATCCTGACACCGGACCAATCAGTTGTAGAACTACCTTTATATTAGCCTGAGCGTTAGCTAGGGAGCTAAGCCACTACTGCTTTTAATACTTAATACTTTTATATTTATGTATGCCCTGCAGCGAACCTGGAAACTACCGTTTCTTCAGCTGACATTCACCCAGTTGCGCTATCAAGCAATAATGTCATGGCTAAAATGTTGAGTCTTATAAATAAGGATGATTAGGATATCACGTTTATTAACCAAAATAATGTTCTAAGTCTGGATTTACCAATATATATGTACCGACCTTTAATAATTAAGTTGTGTACCTTACAAACATTAAGACTACACATGTAATAAGGTCCATTATTTACCGAACTGAGGCTATAAAGCAATAATTAACATATATGAATATAATTAAACCATATAGTTAATACTGGTATAACCATTTGTCGAAACTTTATCCACGACGATACTGTACATATACGAATTATAACAACTCTCGTCCATGCATTGTCCAGTGCTTTTACCGGTTCACGTCGACATTTTGTGTATTGAATAGTGTAAGACTGCTATTTGAAAAACGTAAACATTTATCAGACCTTTACATCTCCGAGTCAAAAATAAATACCTCATCATAATGCAATGTATACGCCATGATAACTGAATACCGGCAATTTACACGGTGTTAGAAGGTATTATCGGTTATGAATATCGCAATATAATTTCATCGCAGTTATGTACATGACATAATACCCAAGTGTGCTATTTACATGGCGTAATAACATCATACTGGTAATTCAAACGGCGTAATAACTTTATACCGGTAATGCGTGTGATTAAATAACTTTATATGGATAATTCATACGGCGAAATAACTTCCTACTGGTAATTCATACAGCGAAATAACTGTATACCTGTAATGCGTATTGCTAACTAACATAATATGGATAATTCATACTGCGAAATAACTTGCTACCGGTAATAAATACTTCGTAATAACTGCATACTAGTAATTCGTACAGCGTAATTATTTCAAACCGGTTATTCCTACGGCAGAAAAACTTCACGCTTTTTAAATATCAGGCTTAGTTAGTACGTGCGACTTCATAGCAGAAATTAATCGGCATATAACATTATGTCGTGTATTGATAGCGCATTACTCATGTCATGTCGGTAATGTGTAGTGGGCCATAAATTCATGCTAGTAATCAATTCGACAAATTGATTGTATGTGTATACGGCGTAATAATTCCATGTCGGTATTTTTATGACACAAAGATACATTTCCGGTCTTTAAATCTTTATGCGAAATGCATATCGGACAAGTATATTGCGTAAATAATCACTTCCACATCTTTACGACACAATGATATCATCTCGGTACTTTCTTGGCATTTAACTTCATCACAATAATTCATAAGACATATTATTTAGTGTGTATATGTCATCATTACTTCATGTCGGTTATAATTACTTCAACATAATTTTTTATGTCTGTAAAAATTAACGCATCATAATTTCATGTCGTTTATAATTACAGCATTATAATTTCATGTCTGTAATAATTACCGCATCATAACCTCATGTCGGTTATAATTACCGCATCATAATGTCATGTTTATAATAATTACAGCATCATAATTTCATGTCTGTAAAAATGACCGCATTATAACGTCATGTCATGTCAGTTATAATTACCGCATCATAATTTAATGTCAGTTATAATTACCGGATCATAACTTCATGTCGGTAATAATTACCGCCTCATAATTTCACGTTTGTAATAATTACCGCATCATAACTTCATGTCGGTTATAATTACCGCATCATAATTTCATGTTGTTAACAATTACGGCATCATAATTGTTTTATTAACATTTACAAACCTTGAATAACTTATGAAAGTAGGTAGGAATGCTCTCCGGTCGGTCCTTTGATGTTCGGACTTCATGTTCAGACATTAAGCTTGTCTGTAAGCAACGAAACAGTCCTTAGCCAGAAAAAAAGCTTGTTCTGTTCTGAACGGTCCTTTGATGACGCACGGTTAAGTCTAAGTTTAGATACAATGTTTATGCAATATTTAAAGATACTGGCAATATAAATACACGAGTACTGTAAGGTCCGCGCAGATCTAAAAATAGCATTTCTAGTGCTGCCAGCTTGCAGGAATACTTTCTTCGCATCTGCTAAGTGTTTGTGGTCAAGAGATTGTGTTTTGGTACTCTAGATCGGAGGCTCAAATTCAAATCCAGCAATGTCACGACAAGTTTTTAAAAGGATCTTAATAAAGATGAGTTATTATCTAGCATAAGATAAACTTGCAACACAGAAAGAATTCATTTATAACATAGTCGAATTGTTCTTGGTCAAGAGGTTAAGATTATAGACTCGGGATGGGAGGGTTCTGGGTTCAATCCCTAGAGATTTATGTTCCTTGTTCAATGCTTTTATTACATGAACATTTTGCTAAAACAGCATATGTTCAGACTAATTAATGCTCCCTTAAACACAGATTTACTATATAGCAGTATAGCGTCTTAGATACTATTAAAATATTGCTTTTCATAATAAGTCATTGGATATTTTGAATGACATACTATCCTTCAATTGACAACAATTGTATTCTTTGTCAGTTCGGTGTCACAGTATCACATGCTTACTTAAGAAAACATTGCATTGTTACAACATTAGTTCCCTCGGGATTATGGACATCCTAGTTTGTTCTGTTTTTACTGTTTCTCTCAGCAAGAATAATTAAAGTTACTAATGAGGATGCCCGTATAGCATGGTTAAAATAAAGCAACTACATTAATTCCTTTAAGAATGTAACAGGAAAAAAATTAGTAAAAACATTTTAGAGAGTTCTCCTGATGGTACCATGTAAATAAAAATGTCTTCTTATATGTTCATATTTATTACACTGAACAAAATAGCACATGGAATTCATATTCTATGATAACTGAATCATTGGATGAACTTTCTTAACATAGTATGTCTCATTATTGTATAGTGTTGTATCTTTCTATTTTAACAATAAATCTATGGTTTGAACTTAGCAATTTGGATAATGTCATTTTGTTTTCAGATTAATATTTAAATACAAGTACCTTTTATGACTTAATTGTCTTAAAATTTCTGTTAGTGATGGCATCGATTTGATTGGCCATCATCGTCATTCTACTTTTAACTGTATATTATAAATATTTAAGCCGTTGCTTGAAATGAGATAAAAATAAGTCTTGACCACCTATATCTAGGGATACCTACATGTAACCATACCCGTATGTAAACAATATCTTTTAATTTTTTAGCCAACCAACATCTGTTCGCATTATCGATGGATTTTAATATAATATAGCAGTTTAAAGGAGATCGGTGTTGTAGCTTTTGAAGTAAAGAACAACAATATTGTATACAGTGTGTAATATTATGTAATATATAAAGTGGGGCCGCCAACTACACTCACCTGGAGTGATACAGTTGTTAGAAGTTTTATTTACATTTATATAGCATTTACACAATAAGGATTGCATAGATCCTATAGCACCGTTATATTCATAGCCCCAAATCTGGGATCCTTAACAGAGAATCGGAGAAATCGTTGAATCAAATATATTAAACATATAATTAGGTTGTAAGAAACCATACCGTCGCTGAAACATATATAATGAGAATATGGCTTTATGTGCTTAGGTTGTTAATTTATAATAGCCTGATTACAGGATAAATTTGTTGTGAATGTAAGCCGTGTGTACTTAAACAAAGAAGTTGTCCAAGCTTTCTGACCTCTGTATTTCCAACTTACATTACCTAGTTTAATAATCCAGCATTTAAAAAAAAAGTTATTTCTGTCGTGTCAATATTTAATTTTTCAATTCCACTTGTTTGAACGTATATAACATTTAGCTGTTGCTGCAGCTTATTTACTGTTTCTGGACAGTTTTCAAAATCATAAGCGAACATTGGGCAAATTATGTCAGGAATTGCATTTGCAAAAAATATAACATAACCACACTAATCATGTAGCAATGTGCACATATCGTCAATGTAGAGGTACACAGTGTTGAACTTGATCTACGTGACTAGTACCAGTATTACAGAGGAACATGTTAGTTATGTAATCAGCATTATCATTAAGTTATAAAATTGTTAGAACTTTCGTTGTTATGTTGTCTAGGCTTGTAGTACCTTTTACTTTAGCACAAGATTGTATATGTTTATACATAGATTTTAAGAGGCAAAGAAATCGCCCATTGAGCACCCTTTGTCTCTAAGTACTTAAATAGGTAATTATGACTTAATATATTAAACGCCTTGCAAATGTCAAAGTATAGACATTAAAATTATTCACCCTTTCTTGAAAAATACTTTTTTCTACCATTGTTAATAAAACAATCATTTCTGTTGCTGAGTATCCTCGCCTGAAGCCAAATTTATACACATTAATTGTAGTATTGTATTTAAACAATCTATCTATACAGGCGTTTATTTATTATTAAGATAAATATTTTATACATTGTAATAGTTACATGTCCCATTAAAAAAGAAAACGTGCATGTATCCAAAAATATTTAACAGTTTTGTGAATATTTTAGCAATTTCATTAGCAATATATTTATACAACTCTGACGGTATCCCGTCTACATCGCAGCTTTTCTTATTGACTTATTAAGATACTCATATCAATATCAACAACAATGTTATCACAAAGCGGTCAACTACAATAATCATATCAATCATTTTCCGTAATATTGCGCACTTGTAATTGCTAAATCGTTATGTTACCAACTTAAATTGTTTGCACTTATTTCTGTTATTATACAATTCTTCTCTTTCAAGTTTTTATTGAGCTTTGAGTTTGTATTTATTTTGAATCCATTTCTCTTCTCTTTATAAGCTTGCGGATCTTTCATAGATCTAGTTGATCTGAATTGACTTAAACACATATACTGAATATGTTTCGTATGTTCATATTTTGCTCCCCACCTCAACGGATCTGTAACAAATGAATGATTTGTATTTACTTGCAATGTTTTACCCGGTAACTGGGATAGATGTGTAATAAATGTAATAGCATTATCCATGACATTCGTCATTTCACACATCATATGCTGTGATTGGTTGTTTAACAACTCATTGGAACGTGACTGAAATGTTTAATGAATAATTTCACGCATTTTAATTGGACTATTGGGCGAAGAGTACAATGTGCATTACTTTGTACATATTAAGTAGGCAATTTATAGCATCAATTTATTTCGCAGGAGATGGTAAATGTAGAAGAAAATTCATATATTCAACTGGTAAAGAGTTATCAGCCAAGCCGTCACTTCATAAATACGTTTCACAATATCAAGAGCACGGATAAGGTTGCTAACATGTATTGTCAATGCGTCACTGCATAAATACGTGTAACAATATCAAGAGCAAGGATATGGTTGATAACATATACTGTCAATTCGTCACTGCATAAATACGTGTCACAATATCAAGAGCACGGATATGGTTAAAAACATATACTGTCAATCCGTCACTGCATAAATACGTGTCACAATATCAAGAGCACATATATGGTTGCTAACATGTACTGTCAATTCGTCACTTCATAAATGCGGGTCATATTATTAAGAGCACATATATGGTTGATAACATAAACTGCCAATCCGTCACTGCATAAATGCAGGTCATAATATCAAGAGCATATGTATGGTTGTTACCTTATACAGCCAGTTCGTCGCTGTTCCTTAGTGATTTGTTACAGTCTTCCGTTTTCTTACACAAGTACAACTAGTAAGAAAGTTATTAAACTCTCCAATTAGATCACTTGATATTTCACACAGTGATCAAATTGTTCTAATTATTATTATTCAAGTACCTTACATGGTCCAAGCAAGTACACATATATGTCCTTGGATGGTGAGTCTATTGGGGGCCTAGTGTTCCGGTTGGGCATTTATAGTCTCGTCATCATGTTATACGACATCGGAATGATTTGATTGGATAGCCGTTGGCTGTAGCACATTACTGCTTTGAGCGACCAGTTGCGTGCTCTTGTTATCTAATCGGTATCTATGGTTATATTGCCATGTGGTACCGATCGCAGCCACGGTCGTTGATTGAGTAAGCGGACCTGTGTGTGTCGCTCGTACAGACCTGTTTTTATTTCATTAAGTACAGCATATAGGTCATTATTATTTACGTTTACGTTCAAGCCGGTTCCGACCGGAGTCCGTGGCGTTGTAAAATGGAGGATATGCTGGGTACTATCTAATTTGGCATTTGAGGAAATTAGTCTATATTTACTGGATCCATGGTATATGATAGCATCACGTGTTGTACGGCGGTCTGAGGAGCCTTAGGTTCAGGTGGTTTGTTTAAAGCATTTTTCTTTTTAGCAAAATAGATTTTGGATCCGGGGTTTTGTCTTAATATCGCCACATGTGATTAGAATAGCGGCAATGCAGGTCATGCAGGTCAGGATTCAAAAGGTTTTAAAGAACATGCATTTTAGTTAAGTTGGTACGACATTCCCTATAAACCGAGCTTTTCCTTTCACTGGTTGTATAAAGCAATCAATTTCGGCTCTCCACTGAGTAATACGTACACCCATTTTAGTGAAATCCCCGTAGCACAATTAATGTAATTGTTGCGTATTAGTGTTGGTTGTGATTGTGATGGAATTTATTAGTGTTATTTTAAATGCTTTAAAGGCCCGGTTTCATTGATAAGGATTATTACCACGTGTTCTGATTTTATTTGTTGAAAACAAACTAAAGCAAAGATCGATCGCTTTTTGCTTTAGTCATTTGAAAATAAGAACTCCACGAAGTAAATTTTTGTCGTATTATAAAGAGCCACACGTTTTTTTTCGCTATCGACACACATTTTCTGTCAGGAAAGACCTTTACGTATATGTTTGCATCAGTGTTGGTGACTTGACATTGTTATGTAGACAGCACAGTACACGGTAGGGGTTTGTGACATGAAACTGCTATTACAAAGTACTCCCTACTGGGATCACCTGTTAGGTTCGTATTCCTAAGCAATCAGCGTGATCTCATGCCATATATGTAGTGCTGATTTAACGCCTTAATAAGTAGCATATATGTATTACATGTATTGCTTTTTGATATATTTGCCCTGCATTTCCGAGTTTTTAGTATTTTAGATTAAAGTCAATAGTCAAATACGTGTAACCAGTTCGGCTCCATGCAATTATGGTTACGATGGTTAAGAGTACTGATTTTGTTGACAATATTATAATATTGATATGAAAATAGTTATAACCAAAATCATTATCAAAGTTAGATTTCACAGGATTATTGAAAAAGGAAGTAGGGAAGCGTACTTGGGGAACTAGTGTAAGAAGTACAAGCAGTTGCAGATGCGGTAATTAAGGCAGTGACAGTCATATTGACTGGTTCAGTAATAATATTGAATTTGGATAGTTCTGAAAGAAGTACTACTTTTATGGCTTATTCCATTTAGAAGTATAGTAGCGATTTTTTTTTGCTTTATTATTAGTCTTTTTTATAAGTACTACCTTTTGATTTTGTTTCCGAAACAATTGTTAGAATTGTTTGATTTCTATTTTTACTTACTGACTGTATTGAACTTATAGGCATCACTGGTATAAACGGCAGAACAGACATTGTCAATTTTAAATGGTTTTGGTATTAAAATTAATTTTATTCCGAAAAATACTTGATACTGTTCGTACATAATTTTCATGAACATACATATTTATGTACCTGTTTATTTGGTTCATTACCAACTTTTGTATAAAATGTTCCCCAACTGTTCTACGCAAGTTTTTGGGGTTTGCTTTGACAGGATAAAGTTACAAAGTTTCCAAAGTTTGACTTACAATGATGTAGGTTTACGAAAACTAAGAATAGTTGAACTTGGCCCTGCTTGCGCAAAACATTTGAGCTATATTTGCTACAAATGAAGTGCAAAGAAAACCCTTAAACGAACGAGAGACATATATAGAGACTAACAGACGTATCATGAGACAAGAAAACATACAGAGAAAATCAAAGCAACGCAGACACTATACAGTTCAGTGCTGGTACATTACGTTTATATGGTTAGACAGTAGTCAGTAGTAGTGAAGGAATATACCTACATTTTAAACGTTTAATATTCTAATATCGAACTTTTTAAGAATGGTGACAATGAATCTTTGCAAAATAAGTAAACGGACAAACTAGTTCTCTGCAACATTATAAAATAACCAGACAGCTGTCGAAAAAAATGGAATGGCTCTAGTAATTAGACAATAGACTTTAAAGATGGATTTGTTCATACAATATCTTAATACAAAGTCGGCAATGCAATTAATACATCGGGAGTTTAAGATTGTCAATATGTTGCATAAACCTTAAGTTAACAAAGGCGTACAAATAATGCTTATAGGTTCATCATACTAATAAAGATGTGTATCAATCTAGAACAATGTAATACGCACAAACATGAAGGCATATACAGCAAAAATCTTTGTATAGGTATTTTATATACAACAACTTATCAAATACTGTACATGTGGTTTTTATTTTGAACAGAAAATTATTGCTTTCTTTTTTTCTTTTCTTTTTTGTTTTATTTATTTTTGTTTAAACATATAAACAAAGCAATATTTTCATTTCATTACTAAAACACTAAAAGGGTGTGCATGGTTTATTCCAGTAAGATGCCTACTTATATTTCTCTTAAAAGTAAGAAAATCATGTTACTGGTTTTTTACGTGGAATGACTTTAACTGAGAATAACATATACACATATTAAGTGTATGGTTTGATTTGCATGTTTGCATGAATGAACATAGATCTGTTTAGGAGTTATGATTACCTTGAAGTTGGTATCCGACAGTTTGGACCAATATTTTTCTTCAAACAATCAAATAACTATTTTTAGCTGAAAAGGTCCCACAAAATTATGTCTATTTGTACATCTGGGTTTTATTTGTTTTGGCATTTTTTGTTTTTGTATTTTATTGTTTATTTGTTTGTTGTTTGTTTGTGGTCTTTATTGTTACTTCGTACTGATATATATTCATATTAGCGACTTCCTGCTAATTATTTCTGGAGAAGGACCCAGACATACGTCTGGTTAAAACCACCGGCTCACCACAGGTTAGCTGGAAGACCTTCCCACTTTAATGTTCTTGGCCAGACTGGGACTCGAACACATTCAGTAAGGAGCCGAGGAGTTACAAGATTCTCACCGCTTCGCCATGGTGCCCCACATCTATGTGAAAAGTTATGCATAACACTCCTCTTGTCATTACAAATTGGTAATTTATATCTGAGCCACTTCGCATAGTTAGCTATGTAGGAGCACATTTGTCTCGGAGCACATTTGTCTCTGGAGGTGTGACCGATGTGCTCTTAAACATCCATATTTGCGACTAATTGGAAATGAGACAGATGTGATCGACACACAATAGGAAGGACACTCAGAGGATATTTGTCTCACAATCTACCATATCCTTCTACTTCAATATCCAATTTGTTGTATCTATTGTAAAGGAGTTTGCTCGAATACTGACAAGAATGGTGGAGATACTCTGTTATGAGGTATTTTAATATCCTATCACGGAGTCTTAATTTCGATACACCGATTACCAGTAAATCAACAATTACCGATTTTGTTTACTTATATAGGTATGTACTATTCATCTGGATATCAGTATCAAACTTTATTCATTTGCAGGATCAACATAGGACATTGAGCATGAATTCTTTAGTAAAGTACTGCACGAATCTCGTCATGGAAAATAAAACTAATTCAATCAAGCATTAAAATATTGTTTAATATTCCTTTTTTAAACTTCTTTTTATATTTGATGACAAGTTTCCAAACGAGCGCATACCCAAGTTACGTCACATTACTATCTCCAGCCATTTGTGTTGTATCAAAACAAATACATTGGAACGTTACCAAACATCTCAAACAGTTAAGTGGCAGTAATAGGTTTTATTCAGTCCAGAACTTTCTTAATGTGTTAATACACCAATTTATTCAGATCAAGAAGTTTTAGATTTTTAATATTCATGCAAATGCAACGATAGACGTTCATTAGCTACAAATTGGCATCTCAGAGAAGTTCATTGAGACGTATAGGCGAAACGCTCATTGGAATAAAGCTATTCAGTAAATGGGCCAATACAACAGTACCATAAGAGGGCGCTGCTTTTATTGCTGACCAAGTGATTTCGCACTTGACTTAGTAATCCGTAGGTCTTGGTTCGAATCCTGACCTAGGTCTGGATTTTTAGAAATGATTCACAGTGATTCCCATCATAGAACGACTGATTCAGTCCCAAGATATAGTATATTGCATCCGGATGAATCTATCTCAGATACCCGTAGAAGGCGGGACAGGAGTAAAACCTAGAATCCGGTGCAAAATAACTGAGACTTTGAACCAAGGAGTGAAGCGGTGCTATATATTCCGACACCAAGAAGATCCAGGGTAGATCGTAGAAGCGCTCTGAAGGTTGCAATGTCCTATAAAAACATCATGACTAACTATTATCTAAAGGAGTCGATCATATGGGTAGCGATATGCAACTAAATGCACGTTGCACTCCAAAACAAATAATATATATGTTTGCTTGTTTGCTTTTGAGCTCATTAACAAGAAAATTATGCTTAAAACAAAAACAATAACATGCATGTTATGAGATACAAGGAGTGATCAACCATGTATCCATCAAAACAACTTTTGTTTGACGTGATACGTATCCGCAGTCTGCGTTTATACGTACTGCATAATATTTATATCTGTCGTCATAAGTACTTCCAACGGGGACAACATGTTTGTTTAATTGTCATTGACAGCTATTGTAACAGCGAAATGCAAGTATTCGTTGCTGCTAAAGGAACTATGTAGCTTGGCGGTTGATGCAGTTCTGGGTGGTTCCTTCCATTATATCCCATTATATCCATAAAAAATCAATTATAAATCCGAAAGATAAAAGAAATCATAAAATATTGGACTTATTTCCGCAACTGAAACCACACGTCGGTAATTATTCTACTAAAATTGAAACGTTATCTAGTATTATGATATTGTTGTCTTTTAACGAAATCTTTGGCGGAAAAGCGTTAAAAACAAACTTACCGGGACAAATGCAGCTTACCTGTCGTCTCGTACATGTAAATACGTATTGCGAATGCACGTGATAGGTATGATTTGCGCTACGCGATAGGTGTTCCGCATTTGGACCCTGGACGGGCTTCCTCGCATGAAAGAATTCGACGCCCCGAGTGATGGTTGAACCTACAGCGGTTAGGGCAAGTGTTGTTGTTGTTTTTTAATCAGCGACCTTAATAACTCGGCCACGGAGGCCACTGAATGATCTAAAGACGAAAATGAGTAGACCTTCACGCAGGTATTTTGTTTCCATCCGGAAAAAAAAAACAATATTCCGAGAATTGTTGCTCTCAGATCCGCAAGATCTCGTCGGCATATCGGGTCTCGCCATAAGGATGAGACACCTGATATATGATATTCGATATGACACTAATGGGATTCCTTATGTTTCAGTGTACACCTTAAGGTTTAGCCAATCAAATTTGTTGAATTAGAGATATCGGATTTAATAGTTATATAAACAAGCAAACAAACGTTAGCAAACCTATAGGTGATTACACTTGACATGAGGTAAAAAGGTGCACCACGATAACAAGATTTTTTCTGCCGTGGAAAAATATGTGACAAATGTGCTCATATTTCATTTAAAATGGCACGAGACAAATGTGATTTCTTATCGGAGCACATTTGTCGCACAAATGTGTTTTTGTTAAACATTTAAGGTCATATTTGTCATATGAGACAAATACGACCGGATCGGTCTTTCGTGAGACAAATTTTCTCCGAGACAAATGTGTTTCTACATAGCTATCTTTAAACTGAGAGAACCGTGCGACTATAAACTTTCGAGATGACGTTATATTATCATCCAGGTAAACCGCTGTGATATTGACACCTATTTTAGTAGAAATTCCTTTCCTGCTTATGTATAGATTTGGAAGGAAAGAACAATTTGAGTAATTTTGTCATAAATTAGTCTGTATAACGATAGAGGTAATGTTCAGAATCGCCTTTACTTAGACTAGAGCGTGAGCGTTATGTAGAATTATTCCCCAATTCCTCACAACAGTGGTGAGATATTATATATTTGATGTAGGCAAACTGTCGTATACTACCTTTAAAACAACAGTTAATACCTTGTTTCCTTCTGTCCTTATCAACTTTCGTTTTAGAAAACATACGGGGATATAAAAGAATAATTAAAAAATAAATAAGGAGATGAAAAGGACCTAATTTGCAAAACGTTCAGAAACTTAACACAAATATATGCCATCATTCCTCTTTATCCGTGCATGCTTTTGGACAGTACAGTCTAATATCTTTTTTCTAAAAAGAAATAAACAGCTGGGTAACCCCGGGTATGATGTCCAAGAGAAGATGTGTTCTTGCTATGAAGAGATAGAAATCCTCTGCAGTACTCTCATTGGAAGATTCCTTTCCACTTTCCATATATGTAACCAGCGAAGCCGTTGTTTGAAGATGGTCTGTAATGCATGGAAATCCGCCTGGAACTAGGAACAAATTGAACATCACTATTACATTTTTTAATGTTTGCCTAGTGTGTATCTATGCGTATTGATCCACTTTTGTTTAGCTGTATATATATATATGAAACAAATCGTACGATAATGTTTAATTTTAGCAGCAATATACGTGTTCAATACAATTAACTGCAGCAAATTTTATACAAATGTCAATTAAGCCGTATGATGTTACACAATTACATTCATGTGATTTATGAAAATGAAACAGTAAAGGTTTAAGATTCGTATAATACTGAATCGTGTTCATTAATTTTATTTATATTTTATGCTTGAAATGATCTTGTTAATCCGGAAAAATAAGATTCTTTAATTTTAATCCCTATTGAGACATTTTGATAAGGATTATAATTAATTATTTTTTTATAAGAGTGATAATTATGTATCATATAGATACATCAACTTTCTTATAATCAGGGACTGATCCAGATGGAGGGGGTTGTTGGAATTACCCCCAGCACCAAAACGATTAGGTCCGAGGTAGGACCCCTTACTGTACATATATATCTAGTATTTACTGCAATAACGTTGAATGGATCAACAAGGCCATGACCAAGGACAGCTTAAGAATGATGAACTTATTTCTTGGCAGGCATATTTTGTAAAACGATTTTCGTTGAACACAAAACCTGCTGCAATAAATTGCCTTGCTGCTAGTTTTCAGATATGAAGCGCATTCAGTGGCTGTAATTAAGCATGGTATGACAATCATGAGGTAAGCAACAGAACTAAAGGATCTATGCCAAACACCATTCTCACTGTAAAGCAGCCTCTTTATTGTATTACCAAAATAAAAAGTCGAAACAGAAGGAATATGGAGGAGAAACGCTCATAGCGAAAATGGTTGGTCAACATGTAGAAAAGTCAGGACTGAAATGTATTGGTTATTGTCTGGAAGGACTAAGAGTGTGCACAAAAGTGTTAGATGACCATCGATTCAACAAGTTCTGACAGCAGCGTTGTATATATATAACAGTGCAAGGCTTATAGATCATGTCACTGGATGCTACTCGGTCATTGCTGCTTGTTACTTCTGACACTGATGTACTTGCATTGTGTTTTGTTCTAGCATCCAAATTTAAAGACAAGCTTATGGATAGGAACATGATCATGATACCACACCCAGTCATATTATCCTGACACATGGCCTACCGTACCTGAAGCCGACGCTCTGCCGATTTCGCTACCAGGTCCGCACAAATGCAGTGGTTACTATTTTAAATAATGCAATACAAAGGTCACATCTCTTGATGGAATTTTCCACCAAATATATTGGTACAGGTCAGGTCAACTTGTCTAGAGGTTCGTTAAGGTACGATGTCTCTGTAAGACAAATCATATGTATTTTGAAAATGATTACTTGACTTTGGTAATTATAAGTTCCAGCATGACAGATTGTTTGTTTCTTGCTGAGGTCAAAACAGTCTGTGTCATAGCCTTGAACAGTTTGACCTTGCAATGACTTGTAAAAGATACGTAATGTGCAAATATGTTATATAGACTAACATAACGTTTATTACTGTTTTCATTTCAAAAATATATATATAAATAGTACATGTATTAGTTATATTATATTATTCGCTTAACTTTCTAACTGAAAAGACAGAGAGATATAGGGAGATACATATAAACAGACAATTTTACAGGAACACATACAGACAGATGAACAGATATACATAGAGATTTTAAGAAATATATACTAACAAGAAGATTTCTAGATATACATAGAGACCTCAAGAGCTACAGAAGTACATACAAGCAGAGAGTAACAAAGTGAAAAACAGAATATAAAAAATGTTATTTATTGCAATTAAACAATAAAACGATTTGTTAAAAAACAGTTCATAGTGTCACTTTTGCTTGCAATTCGTGACCCGTAGCATCCGTTTAGTAACAAACAACAACTCTTGACAATCTATTGGCCACACACTAATCTAGTACAACACTTGCCTTGTCAACAATAACTTCTTTGGCATTAGACGATTACTCATGTATAAAGTACAGGTGTATAACTTTATGACGACACAAAAAACTTGGGCGGTGCTGGAAACAAAGTATGACTGTATGAAGTTGAAATAAATATATCATAATTTAAATGGGACAGGTGCGTTATATCTAAAGGACTTTTTATAGGATCACTTGCGTTTATTATAATCTTTTTCGTGATACAATGGAGGCATATCTGGTTAAGGCCAAATATCCATCAACTATTTTAAGTAAGATTGTCATTTCATGGATTTCACCTTACACTATTTTACAATATATTCCTATACATGTCTGCAATTGTTTATTGCTCTTTAACTTGCTACATTAAGCTTAAAACACGGTTCAACTTCACGCAAACAGCTTATTTATGTTGGAATGAAAATATTGACATGCATGCAGCCATGATTTGAGTTAAGAATGGTTGGTGGCTACCTTAGTAATAATATACAGGCCACGTCCTGGAACAACTTAGTCTTAATTGCACTGGTAACGTTTCCGGGATTTTCCGGTCGTAAAAATTATGGCGTGTTACAATACACCACATGTAGTTGCAACAACTATTTTGTTTGCGGCTTGACGATGTAATTATAGGGTATGCTGGGAAAACATTAAAAATGAAGAGAAACTGGGGATATTTTTACACTGGCAATTAATGAAAAAATGTCATCATAAATCAATTTAAGTTAGTTAAGGTCTGTTGGAATGTTGAATGTCCACTGTCTTATATTTTAGCCGACATAAAATGTAGTTACCCATCAAAAGGTTAAAAGCACAATTTATATAAATATCAATACGAAACGGAGTACGTGACGATTTGCTAGTTTTTACTTCCGAGTTAGGAAATGTTTAAAACCCACACATGCTAATTACCGACATGAAGTCGAAGACATGTTCTCCAAATATCGAACCGGAGACATTGTGTTGTAATCCCATCTCCAATCTGTATTGGAAGAATGAATCCATAAATAACCAACATTAAAACATTAGGTCATGTAAATTAGGTCTTCTAAACATTAAGAAAATTAGTTGGGATTATTGACTAATGATTATTAAGCCTTATCAATTACTATCATAAATAAATATTATATTATCGCAATGTTTGACTGGACAAGGATTCTTAAAATTGTCTTGTAAAATGTTTAAGGAATTAACGACATTTCTGTAATAAATGCCGCATCATAACTTCATGACACTTATTTTCAATGCCTTTTCATGTCACACATAAACTCCACGATAATTTCATACCGGAAAAGTACGCGGTATAATACATATAAGGTCATGTTACTAACATCGTTATTAATATCGGTTCCAACTTTAAAAGCCGTAATGTATACGGCTTAATGACGCATTTCTGGTATTGCATACGATGTAATACCGTTATACAGATGATATTAACGGCGAAATATTCCCGTTAGTTATACGGCGTAATACTTGTAACATAATATCGGTAGTTTATATAACGTAATAGCTTTATCAGTTTTATTGCTTCATGTCAATATTTTGTAGTGGGCAATAGCTTCATTCTGATTATTCATATGATGTAACAAGTTTATATTTTGGTAATGCATTCGGCATTATATCTTCTATTCGGAAATTTATATTCGAGTTGATATGGCATCATAATGTCATGTCGGTAAAAATTACCGCATCATAACTTTATGTTGGTATTGATTGCTGTATCATAATTCCTAACGTCGAAAAGTTATACAACGTAATATTTTCTTATCAGAATACTATAAGACGTAACTTTTTGTCTGTTACTTATACGGCAGAAACACAACCTGTTGGGAAATTATACGGCATAATAACTTTAAGTATGAAATAAACACAGCGAAATGACTTGATATCGTTTATTTATACCTCACCATGTTCATGTCGGTTATTAATTCCACAGTATAATTTTACATCGATTATTTGCACATCGTTTAACCCCCATATTAGAAATTTATACGACATAATACATAATCACTTAATGAATGTATGCATGTTATGTATAATGTACTAATGGTATAATAATATAAATACATACAGTTTAAGAAATAACTTCATGTCTGTAATATGTATATATAATATTAACATTATAACGTCGGAGATGTGAACGACATAATAATTTGATGTAAAGTCATAAGACATAAAAATGGTGTCGGCAATTAAAACGATGCCGTATCTTGACTGGGTCGTCGAGAACAGCGACTCTATATATCTAGGGGGCACCCGTGGTTGAGCGGTTAGAGTCACTGACTAGAAACTCCTCAGTCACTTTCCCCACACATGGGTTCGAGTCCCGGTCGGGGCGAGAACTTTGATGTAGGAGGTTTTCCAACTAACCTGAGGCGCACCGGTGTTTCTATCCAGACGTAAGTCTGGGGTCTTCCTCCACCAATAATAAGCTGGGCATCGCTAATAGAACCATAATTGTGTCGGTTCGATATAACAAATATATATTTCAGCTGTTAAAGTGCACGATACAACATTAATACTAAAGGGTTCTGTTGCTTTTGCCGTGGCTTCTAAAGAACTAAAACATACAAATATCGATTGTCAAAAGAATTATTTTCAAATTGCAGGACTGCTCTTATTCGACTTGATCTCTTCAGTGCCATATTCATGGATAAGCATTTTTTTCGTATACAAGATTTACTATTTACTAGATTTGATCGAACACTTTGACAGACATATGTGTAATATGCTCTCTATTCAAGGTTTGATTAGGATTTAAACTTCGTGGCTTTACTTTTGTATTAAAGAATAATACTTTTGGAGACGTATTGCGAAGTAATAAATAGGAACATATGACCTATAATACCTCATATAAGTCCTGATAAGTATTGCGACATATACCAACATTTGAAAAGCCACAGGGCAAATGTATTCACAAGCAAGACAAATGTAAAAGAACAAATCTGTGATGAGTCATTTAACAAATATAGTAAACCCGACAGTTACCGCCTTGGAACAGTCAGTCGGCTATATGAACTGACTGGGTGCTTAAACCGGTTGTTAAGATTCCCCGCGCTAAGGCGGATGTTGGTGACATTGTATCAGTTCAAATTCGTACCACGATTATTTGTTTGGAAACTGCGTTCGGCATTTGTTGAGTAGATGTTGTTCACATATGTTGTGTTTCCATAGGAGTTAACAAAAGTTTCATTCAAACTAACAAATTTATTCATTTAACAACATAAGTATTTTGTAACTTGTTTTATTTCGCAAATGAAGGGTAATCATTGCTACTTTGCTAAGCGTAGCTTTCTGATATATTGTTTCCTGCGACTTCGGAGCTCTGCATCAACTTTATCTTCAACAAGTAATATACCGAACCGATATTCAAACTTTAGAGCTTACTAAGGCAGCAAATTGTCTGTCTGAACAGGAATATGTACAGTGTTATGTGTTTAAGGTTTTGTGCACGCGTGTTCTTAGTGATTTGTGTCAAAGTCAGACTTCCCTCCGAGAATCAAACTGAAAGATTCAGAGAGTGTTCCTTCCTGTATTTCGTTTGTTGTTGTAAACACATCGAAGTCAACATCAAAACTGTCTTCTGCAGCAAATTGTATAAACAATGGTACCATAGGTAAGTAATAGCATAGTAGGTAAATTGGGTGTTACCCTGGGTAAGTTGATTTATAAATATATACATGCGAGTTTCCTAAAAAATTTCGACGTATTGACCAGCAACTTACTGATTTCGACGACAAAGAACTGAGACGACCTTACATATTCCCTTCCACGATTATTGTCAGCATGTAATTTCTACAAGTGTGTTTTTTCTCGCAAAGACGCAAATTTTAGAATGTAGGTAACCCAAACTGATGCAATTTTCTTCATGTATATAGATATTAAAAATAACTATTCACGGTGCAGGTTCGAAGCCCATTCGGCATTTTCAAGTAAGCAGGTTCACCGGCTGGTGGCTCAATTCCGTCGTTTAACGTTGAGCTTGATACTCATAACATTTACATTATGTATGCATTTTTTTCTTATTTACTGCAGCTTAGGGTCGTTTAAATGACATTGTATTAGCTTTAGACCATACATTGTGATGTGCAGTAGTCTTAATATATAACTTACCATGCTCTTCCATTTTTCACGAATTTGGGCAACACTTCTTCGTTGTTCCAGTGGCGTTTACGGCCGCTGTAAACTTTGTCCAAAACTTGTTTTACTTCTCCCCCCACCCTGGCACATACTCGGTCCTTAACAGGTACTTTTTCAAAGTAACTTCTTAATCGTAACAAAGATAAAAATCTTCATTTCTGCTTTAATGAATGTATAGGTCTCTTTGAGGCTTTGTCCATTGTTTATTGGTGTACCATATATTGATGCCCACTGAGAGTTTGTCTACTATTGCATTTCCGAATATTTCTACATGGCTTGGTATGCAGACTAGTTTCATAAATGTATTGATGTATCAGTATTATTTGTTGTATTTATTAACCTATATATTGCTTTGATGATGTCGAGCATATTACTGCCATTGATAGACTGTTAGGCGTTTAGGTAGTCTGTGTTTAGATCTATTATTTTGTTTGTCTATTCATTTTGCTTTACTCATTATTTCGTTTCATTGATAGCGAAAAGTTCACATGTTAAGATATAATGTCAGCCATCTAGTGTAATTTTGGCATTTGTATTACTATATTAATTGTTATGATAGCTATACCTGCCCCAGAATTATTGTTCCAGTTTCTTTACTGCCTTCAGTGTATATTCTCTTATGCGCTAATTGTTAATTTATTGATTGTCAGCGATTACTTTCATAGTTTATGGATTGTTTTTTGTTAATTTTTAGTGCTAGGTTTATATGAATGTTTACTGGCTCTATCATCGAGTAAAGTAGGTTAATCCGAGGTGGGGTTTTTTATGCTCTTACATCGATCTGGTCTAATAATGAGACGCTTCTAAGGAAAATGACGAAATTTACCTACACTTCTTAAGAATTCTTTATAATTGCTTAGTTTACTCAATAACCTACTAGATCTGGCCCAGTATTTTAAAATACGAATATTTATGTGCTCAAGTATAGAAAATTCGCATATTCCCGCGTGAATAGCTTCTGTACACGCGTTTCTATATACTCCAAATATTATCCTAATCGCTCTTTTGTATAATTTTTGAAACTTGTCTAAGCGTTCTACATGTCAAACTATAAGAGACTAGGCCAGATTGGATTATGGATTTAATTAGAGCTTGATACAGGATGACTAGGGTTTTTTTTTTGTTCCTTACCCACTCTTTACCTTTGATGAATCTATACACATTAAGGTCTTATTCACATCTGCCTATTAGAGTGGCAATATGCTTGCACCATATTAGACATTTATCGAATATAAGACCTAGGAATTTAATACTGTAATTGTGTTCAAGGTATATATTTTGCATAACTTTAATTTCGGCAGTGGCTGTCGTAAATATGAGCGGACAAGTTTCTAAATACTATTGTTTGTGTTTTTGAGGAATTAATTGCAAAATCACATATTAATGCATTTAGGATAGAAATACACTGTATGTACTAAGTTTAAGGAAGGATGCAGTCAAATTTAATTTATGTTCGTATACGAAAGGATTGTTTTGACAAGTATATTGTTTAAGAAAATAGCAGGTATGATTAGAATAAATATTGATATAACTATCGCAATTTGTATAAAATATTTACAGAACAGACATTTACTAAGTGTACGCATACTACTTTAGAATCAAATCTCACCAATACTTCTTGAAAATACACTTTTAGTACAACATACAAACAAATATGAACGAAGACACATCTATACAGAAACATGTGAACAAATAAAAAAAAATAAAGAAAACACATACTTCACGGTTGGAATCAAATGCAACAATCGTTTGTTATGAAACAATGTTCAATTTTCTGATTGCGTATCGTTAATTTACGTCATTATGGATGTTTACATAACATTAGTTCTTTCTTTGCCTGCATAAAAAATTAATTGTGGAACATTTTTTAAAGTGATTTTGTTTTTGTTACACAATAGACATTCACATTTTAAGACTGCAGGCCATGTATAATATTGCCTGGGTATACATTTCTGACGTGATTCCTTACATATTTGACAAAAAGGTAGAAAACATTATTCATTTTTATCTGCTAACTTGTGTTTTTTCATATTGTTTGACTTCTTGGTGCATTAAATTTCTTCCTGTCTCTATGTTTAAGTTATGGGCTGACATTCGAAATCTTGCCGTAGCAAATGAGAATCGTTTGTCCTTCGTGAATGTGAAGTAGTTTCTAATTCTGTGTCATGTTTAATTCGTCCATATACATCGAAAAGCTTTTGTTGTTTATTGTTATATATATAGTTTATTCAGAATAAAAGAGCATTGCACATGGAATACAATATCGCAAAGATGAATAACACTTTAACAATTCACATTTGATAGGTAAATTTGAGTTATTAAAAATAGTAAAAATATATCAGTAAAATGTATTATCGAAATATGTGTATTTGATTTTATATAATACTATGTCAAGCAACAATTATTCAAGGATAGCACAAAAAAGAGCGAACTCTTATTTCCATTGTGGTCCCAATAAGTGTGGTTAACATAGAGAGGTTACCTTAAGTTGAAAGAAAACCTAAAAAACTTTGAATTTAAGATACTTAAAAAATATCACAAGTTTGGGAGTTCAATGGTTATTAATTGTAATTGCTATCATACGTTAGAAGTAAAACTGAATAAAAATATCACAGGTTAAATATAATCACATATTAAAAAAGAAAGAAAACTGGTACTTGAGATCATATTCAGTATGTAGTATAAAATAATTACAGATCAATAGAATAGTTATATCACAGAAAGGTAATGCTGTTTAATACTGTTTTTAAAAAGACTAAGGTTGGTAATAGCCCTTATGTCCGAAGGCAGCTGATTCCAGAGTTTACAGCCATTGTAAGAAAAATACTTCAAGCCATGGGATTTGACCTTTTGAACAGAAAAACAACCACTTTTACTGAACCGGGTATTGTGAGAGTGGACACTGTCTTGTGACACAAAATGTTCCGACATGTAATTTGGGGCCAGCCCATGCTTGATTTTAAAAACATGACACAGTGTTATTTGGTCAACTCTCTTCTGCACTGGTAGCCAATTGAGATCTTTGAAATGATTCTTAGATATGTGTGATCTTTGTTCTAAGCTCAACACAAACCTTATCATTTTGTTTTGAGTGACTTGCAGCTTGTTTTCCAGCTTATTTGTAAGACAATGGAACCAAAAAGAGCAGGCATAGTCAAAGTGGCACTGAATGAGCGAGGATACTAAAAGTTTCTTGGTATGTTCATTTAGAAAATTGCGCTTGCGGTATAGATACTTGAGTCTGGAGTTGACCTTTTGAATAACGGAATTGACCATTTCATCACAAGACAGGGAATTATCTAACAAGGCTCCAAGGTATTTGACTGAAGAGGTAGACTTAATGTCTGTACCATTACAAGATATATTAAGAGAACTGCCTTTCTTTAAGCGAATTTTGGAACCAAAAAGAATAGCCTCAGTTTTCCCAAGATGAAGTGATAGCTTATTGTCTACTAATCACTCACTGACAGACTGAAGTTCTTACGACAATTCTTGTTCTATCTGTAACATATCTTTGCCAGTGACTATAATAGCAGAATTATCTGCATACAACAGGAATTTGTTATTGACAACTGCTGACATGTCATTAACATATATTAAAAACAATAGGGGGCCAAGGATTGAACCTTGCGGAACTCCACAGGTAACCTTGCTAAAAGAAGAATGAGTACTGGACACATCAACCAGTTGTTGCCTATCACAGAGGTAAGATTTAAACCATAAAACAATATCATGACCAAGACCAATGGCTTCAAGCTTTGATATTAGAATAACATGATCAAAAGAATCAGAAGCTTTTTGTAAATCTAAAAGAATCATGCCAACAAAGTTGCCACTGTCCATTTGAAATCTAATAAAATCAGAAAAATGAATGACACAGGTGTCTGTGGAGAACCCCGTTCTAAAGCCAGATTGGAAATTGTACAAGAGGTTATGTTCCTTTAAATAAGATTCTACCTGGTCATATACAACCCGTTCAAAGATTTTAGAGAAAACAGCTAAAATAGAGACAGGACGGTAATTTTCAACTTTGGTTTTGTCAGATTTCTTGAATAGGGGAACAACTCTAGCTGCCTTCAGTTCATCAGGTACAATCCCCTGGATTGCATCTGCACTATCAACAATATAACGAGCCGGGATACCATCTAAACCAGTGGCCTTTTTGGAACTTAGAGAGCTTAAGTACTTTTGACCTTTTTTTGTCAGAAACAAGAGAAAATGAAAAGTAATTTGGAAATACACCTTTTTGTGAATAAAAACTAGATAAAAAATCCTTTCCAAACTTGAAAGAAGGTTTAGGTAATTTGGAAACTAGATTTGCTGCAACAGTTGTATAAAAATGGTTAAAACATTCAGCAACTTTTGAAGTATCAAAGCAAAGTTCCTTGTCAATAGTGAGGCCAATACTCTGTTTACTAGATGAACCTGTACCCTTTTTAGATGGTAGTCCCAATTGCTACAACGTTGTCCATAAAGATTTAGAATCAGACTTTTGCTCTCTACATGTCTCAGTAAAATAATCTTCCTTAGCTTTCTTGATTGCATATTGTCTTTTTTTTTTAGAGAAATTTAAATTTTTCATAGTTACAGTCAGACCTATCATGTTTGTAAGTAAAAAAAAGCGTTACTTCTTTCCTGAATATATTTTAAAACTTCAGAATTTATCCATGGTTCAGAGCGTTGTTTGACTTTAATTTGTTTGACTGGTGCAATGCTATCTAGAACAGATAAAACTATTGTCTTAAAATTATGCCAAGCTTCATTTACATTATCACTTAAAAGAACACTATTCCAGTCAGTGGATAAGAGTGAAAATTGAAAATTCTCTTTGTTGTAAGTTTTCATGGAACGAACAGTTGAAATGTTGTGCTTACCAATAAAATGTTTAGTGATTTTCCTTGTACAATAAGTCATAAAATGATCACTGAATGAGGTATGAATTACACCAGACTGTGAGACTTTGGACACATCAGAGATTAAAACAAGATCTATGACAGTTGATGATGTTTTACAAATGCGAGTAAAATCAGTAATAATCTGCTTAAAATCAAACATGTTCATAAAATGTTTTAAAGAACTATGGTAAGAGTTTGTAGTAGAAACATCACTGTTAAAATCACCCATGATAAAAGTTTCATATTCATTGAAATGTGTACTGTTCGTGCAGAGTTCTTCTTAAATAGTGTAAAAGTCATTTTGCTTGGGTGGTCTATAAATAGCAGCAAGAAGAATTGGCTTTGTCTTGGGGAGTAAAAGTTCAATCCATAATGATTCTAGATCCTGGTGTTGAAGGTCTTCACGAGTGTTAAAAGCTATATCACGACGTATGTATAGACAAACACCACCGCCATGCCGATTCCTGTCCCTGTGATGAATATTGTAGTTTAGGATTGATAGTTCTGAATCAAACACACTGTCGTCCAACCAGGTTTCAGATATGGCAATGCAGGCAGCGTTAGTTTCCCGTGCTATCAGGCGTAGCTCATCCAACTTGGGAAGAAGACTACGTATATTGATATGAATAAAATGAAGACCTCTTTTCTTGAACACATTGAACTTGTTACCACAAAGGAGTAATACTGTAGAAAGCCAGTTACAACATGAACAATTGAGTGAAAAAAGAATTCTTTCTAGACGTTGAGGATGAAATATAACTGGAACAGTAATGTTCATAGAACGATAGGTGTCCGTATGAGATTGAGTTTACCAATTGTCCGAATGTTTGTGCATCCGAATAAGCATACACTTGGTGGCTGGCATTGTTACGGGTGTTCAGCACGTTTACAAGTACAACAATGGTGCTCAATAAAAATGAAAATTTGGATGCATCCATAGTTTACCTATATAAGCTTTGGCTTCACATATGGGGGAAAAACAAAGAAATAATGAAGACGGAAGTAAACAAAACCTCTCTAGGTTACACCACACAGATGGCTGCTCCGAGAATTCATTTATGGCCTTGCATATCACCATTGTTCATGCATGTTTATTTTAACTATTTTATAGCTCCGAAATAGAGTGAGTGTGCCTCATCTTGATTTCACTTTATTGGTAGTTTTCTAAAATGACGTATTTTTTCTATTATAATAGGTTCTTATCATATTTAAACATTTTTTATCCAATACTTTGCTTGTAATGCTGCGATTTCTGACGCTGGGTGGTGACTCATAATTCCAAGGTCATATTGCATAATTGGATAAACTAGTGTGTCAAATTGTTTAATTTTATTTTTGATGGGTAGATCAATTAGATTTAAACATTTAAATGTATTTTGCAGCGATTGGTACGTTTCATTGTATAATCTTTTCTGTCTGTGTCCATGTTTCATTCAAAGAGATGTACGCCTAGAATATGATTACATACAGTTTAGAATGAAACGATTAGACACGATACCGGCACTGACGACACATTACGGTTCAGTAATGTCCTAAATATTTAAATCCGTTAACTATTTCCATTTTGTGCTGGAAAAAGAAAGCATGTGTCTGATTTCCGGTATCAAAAATATCATTATGTTTGGCTCACTGACATTAACTTTTAGTTTATATTCTTCACAGTATACTTGATTATCTTCTTGCGTACTTTGTAAGGATTTTGGTTCGTTTGAAAATACAACGATGTCGTCTAGGTACAAGTGGAGAACTATTTGATAATCTACAATATTAATAATTCCTTCATATTAATAATTCCTTCAGTGTTATTATTTTTATTAATTATTATATCATTGAGAAAATTGATGTAAGATGCTGGCGGGATCGCCTTGAGTCGGAATCAGAGCTGTTATGTTTAACAACGGATTTAACTACAGTGATTTTTGATTTCATTCACAATCTTAGAGAGAAGATGCTGTAGATTTATAATTTATATTCTAGTGACTTAAAGTCGCAGGGCCGGATAGGACAGTACCGTACTATGTATAAGCAAACAATAAGCTTAAAACGAATAATAAATATGTAATGAAGTTAAGTATATAGTAATTCGATAATGTGTGTGTAACTTTCCCACATACACACGATATTTGATCATATTTTAAGAGACGATTCTAATTGATCATAATTTCCATAACTTATGTAACAATGCCCGTATGTTGATACAAACTACTGCAAATGTAGTCTGGTTCCTACCTCCTACCCGTTACAGGACCTTTTGTGCCAAACAATACCGCGCTAAGTAAATTCTCACCAATACTCGTAACAAAAACACACTTCGGTTTGTTTATGTACTACGATAGTGCGAACACGTGTCATTCAACATGACCAGCTCAAGAGATATCCTGCTGTATTTAATAGACTACTTACTCAAAGAAAAATGTGCAGCACTGGACAATCAGAGGAATCGTTTTAAAAACATAAAAATAAAGATTCCGTTTAGAGAATGAGTCACATTTATTTATTTATATCTAAAACTGTTAATTCTGCTTTGTGTCACCTTGTCTATCGTATATTTAGAAAAAAAAACGTTTAATTTCGATATCTTTTCGCATATTCCATGCAATATAATGTAAAGTTGATTAAAATCATCTGAAAAAAATATGACAAACATGTACAGGGACTGATCCAGAACTATTCAAGTGTGGGGTTTGTAATTGAGAGACCACTAGAGGAGCTAACCGTGTTAAATTGGTTTGGAAGGCATGCTTCCCTAGATAACTTTTGAAATGTAGCAGCTACATAGAGCCCTTTTAAAAGCTGCTAAAACTTATTCCATTAGTCCAAACTGTTTGTATTCTCCTCGGCAAAGACAGTCTATGGCCAATCTTGTTCATGTGATTTTTTTAAATATTCGAAAAATGCCACAGTTACAAGAATTTTCATGACAGCAGTATTGACCCGTTTTAGGCGAAAATAACCAACAACAAAGGCAATTTGAGCTTTGTACTTGTATGATTACATTGAGGTATATAATTCCATGACATGCACAATTTGTGCTTTTTCTTTGACAATGACAAGTATGTACATATTCATAACATAGAAAAGGTAAAGATTAACATCCGTTCATTATTGTTGCATCACTAGGTTAAACAGGCTGCACCTACTTATGTATACATGTGTTTTCTACTGCTATAGGGAGGATTTTAACTGTGTGCTATTCATTTTACGTATTTTCATATAAAGCAGAACTTCCAGCTCTTCATATTTGCAGACAGAGATCAATGGCTATAGAAATTTTCAGATGTCTAAACAACTTGGCACCTCTTTGTTATAAGTTATGGTAGTAAAGAAAAAAGCTAAATACAATTTTAGATATTGCAATATTATACAAGATACAAAAAAGAAGCTATGGAAAAATATCATTCAACTTGGCTGCAACAGTCCTTTGGAATTAACCAGAAACTGCTCGACAATGCACAGATTTTAGTACTTTTAATTAAAAGTCAGATTTCTGTTTTGGATGGTCAATATTGTATATGTTCCATTGTCAACATAATCAGGCTTTGAGATTTGCTAAAAATTATTAAAAAATGTTGGGGACAAATTCTATTTATAAAACGTGAAATATTCGGTTGTAAAGGGATATTAGAGCGAAAGTTTTTTGTTGAAACCTGGCTGAATCAAAATAAATGTAATTTATCTAAACGGAAACACGTAGAATTACCTTCCGTCGCGATAGACACACTGAAAGTCTTCAATTGTTAGGTCGTCAGCTTCTACAGGTGAAGCAGTAACACTATATTCACTGCCCTTTCTTTGCAGCTAAGGCTTTAATACAAATGAAAGCGCTGCAAGAACTGTTGTATTCACTCCTTCGGAAAAGTCGTCACATTTGAGACATTCAGTACCGATGTTTATAAACTGCTGTATGTCCAAAATAAATTTCACAAAGACACAACTCTGCCTTCAAAGTTATTAATATAAGCAGACGATTAATAGCAAATAAAATTGGCTCAGCGAAACGTATTCGGTGTGAGGCGAAATTATGCGAGAAGTTGTTACTGGTTACATCACACTTACCTCGTTTCACCGGCTGTTGTGTTTCAACGCGATCTATGGGGTAGTTCTTTATCCAAAAAAATGCCCATCAGTTGTTGCATTTTATAATCGCATTTGCATCAAGCCTGAACAGTCTGAGCATACTAATTGTTAACATTTAATTATTCTACTATAGGGGTTACAATTTTACTCTGCCTTTCTTTGCACAGCCTACTGTGGAAATACTACATATACTGCTTTTTGTCGCGCTAAACTTGGCTCTGCTAGCACGAAACGTTTGCACTATATTAACTGCAAATGAAGTGCAAACAAAACCTTAAACGAACGAGAGACATTCAAAGAGACTAACAGGCGTATAATGAGACTAGAATACATTCAGAGAAAATCAATGACCCGCAGCAATGTAGTGCTCAGTACTTGAACATTAAATTGACATGGTTAGACAGTAGTCAGTTGTAGTGTATGAATGTGAACACATTTAATAACTTTATTAATATTTTAATACTGAAATGGTTCAGAATGTCCCTAGGGGTTAAAAATTTTGATTCACATTTGCATCAATTCTTAACGGTCTGCCCATGCTAATATAAACATGATTAGAAATTAGTTGGTAGTAGTGTAGGAATGTGCACACATTTTGTACTTTTAATATTCTAATACTGAAATGGTTCAGAATAACCCTAGGTGTTGCATTTTAAAACCACATTTGCATCAATAAGTACATAAGAAAAGGTCAATTAAAATTTCCATTTAAATTTATTCTGCCCGTAGACAAAGGCAAACAGGGTAAATGTAAATGTGACAAACACACAGAGACGAGACATAACACACAAAAAAGAAAAAACATCAGTAACCGCCTTGGAAGTCAAGTCTGAACAGTCTGCTCATACTAATATTGACATGATTAGAAAGTAGTTAGAAGTAGTGTAGGAATGTACACACATTGTGTACTTTTTATATTCTAATACTGATTTTTTAAGAATGATGACAATGAATCTTTGCAACATTACAAATAAAACGTACAAAATGTTTCTTTGGAAAATTACAACATAACCAGATAGCTGTCGGGAAAAAGGAATGGCTCCAGTTATTAGACAGTTAATTTTGAAGGTGGATTTGTTCATACAATATTTTAATATAAAATCGAGATGCAATTTATATATTGAGAGTTTACGGTTGTAAATGTGTTTCATAAACCTTAGACCATAAATAAAGGCATACGAGAGAATGCTTATATGTTTATCATACTAACAAAGATTTGTATCAGTGTAGAACAATGTAATAAGCACAAACATGAAGTCATATACAACAAAACCCTTTGTGTATGTTTTCGTTCTAAGAATGGATGCCGTGCTAAAAAGTGTGTTAAGCCACAATACTATATATCGTTAACTAGTTAGACGTCCTTGAAACTTCATCAATAAGACAACCCACTTTTCTCTTCAGTAATGCCATTATTCTCCAAAATGTATACACAACTATAAATACCGAAAAAGTATCATGTCTCCACATCTCCAGTAAGTATGTGTGTCTGTTTTCATTAAACTACGACTCTGATAAAGCATTTTTCAACGCAAATATGTGCACATCATTGACTTAAGTACACACGTACGTTAGGTCTATGCTGAGGATTTAACCGCTGAAATAAATTTGAATACATGCTGCTAATGGTGAAATCATAACTGAATATTCAGAAAAAAAAAACGAAATTTACATTAACTTTGTCTGAAGCACACAGGGCCTAAGTGCGATACCCTTAAGTGGCCCCTACTCAAGTTGAACGTACGCTGTGAGTAAACACTATTAACAATAGATAATGCTTCTGTTATGACATTCGAAACGATGTTTCTAAACAATCTGCTTTGTGACAGGATGCCATTGTTGTGTTTCTGGCATGGCCATTTTGAAATATGTATATTTTACCCAGTTTTAAATGTAACATCTAAGTACCGTCTATTATGTACTCTTGATTTTAGTATTAAGAAAAGTAAGAGAGAGGCAGGTTATGAGACAGAAATAGTAAATAAGATACTATCAAGGCAAAAGAGAAGGACGAACAGGAAAAGACAGAATGACGTGTAAAGAGACATTTACACAGGTTTGGGGACATATCTGTTTTACATGCAGTAAGACAGATAAATAGACATGCAGCGACAACGCGAGAGACAGTGATATCGTCAGAGAGAAAAGCATAGAGTTGATAAAGATAATCATACAGAGGTACTGAAAAGCACAAAGTAAGATGTAGATATACCATTTATACAAAAGTATACATGTACATGCATACAAGGAGAAGGATAGACACCTACATATAAAGAGACAATCAGGGAGATCGAGATACAAACAAAAGGACAGAGAGACATACACAGAGATAGACTGAGACAGAAAGACATACAGTCAAACATTCCAGCAGAGACAAACAGTGCGATAGAGGTGATAGTGTTACACATTGATTGTGTTTTTCTAATTTTCTAACGTATACGTTTCTGACACTTTTGGTATAACATTCGAATAAAAGATGGCCCGGTAACCCTTTTGATGCATTATTTAAAATTCTAAATTACGGCGCGCTTTGTGTTAACAGTGTTTCTGATCGTAAATCTTTAAATGACCCGCAGATGAGTGACTGTTGATGCATCAACATCACCAATTTAAATTTGAATCATTCGATTACATTTACAGTACAGCTTATCGGAAACATCCTTAAAAAGTGAGGTATGGAGCACACCACTCAATGTTTCGCTTAAGTGGGGGCTAACAAATGGAGTCACTTGGTATGAACATGGAGTGAGTGAAGTCACTTCGCGTATGAAGTTAAATCAAGTCTTTTCGTGTCAGTTTAAAGTCAGAATTGGGAAAGGTAAAACAAGTTACTATTCGACATAATCCTTTCACACTTGTTTCTAGTGTTTATTATTCACACATGCATCTTCGTTAATTCAGGCTAATTAGTGCTGCGAGGTGTAAAGCGGAACACCAAATACCATAACATATCATTTATGCACATTAGTATTGGTAACACAATCGCTGCTACAGTTTTAAAATATCGAGTATCGTGTTTTGGCGATGTGCATCGTGTACGTTTCTAATGGATTTTAATAGAGACAATATGTAATTACCGCTACATCTTCTGTCGATATAAAGTTGTATCGCAGTATTTGGTAATTACTCAAGATATATGTACTGTTTTATTCAGAGTAATTCTTTCATAAATTATTAATAATAGTGTATATAATTTTTAATCTAAATAATGAATCTTAATAAGGAAAGAGGTTTGTGTGAGATTTCCACTTAGAGTGGAAAAGGCAGAAATCCTATCAACTGAACGGAGACCTGCGTTGCTGAAAAAGGCTTTTAACATTCTTGTCAGGCTGTTGCGTGCTGCCCATACCTAAATATAATGTGTTCAGACGATTCTTCTTCATTGCAATGTAGGCTGATGTTATGGATCTATTATATTTGCCAAGACAACTAGCTCCTAGTCTTAACCAGGTTTATATGTTATCGTATAGTATGTCGCTATCGCAAATATTCCTCCATGGCCTCGGATACAGACAAGTTTATAATAGCGCTAAATAATGTGTTTAGGAGTCGTGATTAATTTATAAATTTCATTTTTGAATTCGTGTCTGTTACTGCCCTTAACAGATTTTAGTGGGTAAAGTGAGCTACTCGAGTCGGTATACAAATACATTGTCTTATTGGTAAATGTATTTTATGTATTCATTCATTGCAAGTAGTTCAGATGTTAATATAGACAGCCTGTCATCTAATTTGATTTTGGCTTAGTTACAAAATCCTATTATTTTCCATTGGTATCCAACACTTTAGGACAACTAATGTGTTGGTACAATTTGTTCTGTATTACTTCTACTATTATGTACAAAACAATGATACACAACTGCTGCTAAAAGTACTCTTAACAATATCAACCTAATATCCGATACTGAGCTGTGTTGTATGACCACTTGCTCGAATGTGTAAAGTGCCAGATAGATGTAACAGCCGGGTGACGATCTTTTACACGAGTACACTGTTTTCGGAATATTACTACCGTTCCAGCAACATAAACTAGATATATTTGCACCGCAATAACACCGTACGTTTTTAAGTTTAGATAATTTAGATAATCGTTCAAAGACACTCCAGTCTTACATGCGTATACTTATTATTTTCAAGTATAAGAATACGCAGTTAGATATTTCGACTTTTTTAGTTTATTGTTGCAAGAAATAGAAGATGGAAAGTCTTCCCAAATAAATTCACGGACTTTGCCCCTTGGATAATTGCCCCCCACCGGGTGTTTGCCCTCCCCCCTGTAACTGCTGACCGAACGATTGCCTCCTATCAAAATATAAAGGCCGGACGTTTGCACCCCGGTCAAAATGACAAGGAGGATGTTTGCCCCTCTCCCATATTTGTTTTATGGCGGACTTTAGTTTTAACAGTCAGTAACCTGTAATATCCAAGGATTTTAGGAAAGTATTACTCACTACAATCACCTTTCATCGTTAAAATGATTATCTCACGTAAACATGAACACATGTTGTTTTGCCGAAAACAGGCACATACATAAAGTCGCATAAAACAAACAACTTTCTGAGAAAACAATTGTGTATTTTTCGTTTTGCACAGATTTGCTCCGATTAACGGCCATTGATAACATGGTTAACGCACTTAAAACGAGTCGCTTATTAAATCACTAACTGTGATTTTAATTTTTCAAAGGTTGTCTGCAATAAATGCAATGTTATTTCTCGCAAGCCCGAATGTCTCTCTGGCTAGCACTACTACATCAAAGAAAACTCTGGGAAACAATCGCTAATCACTATCTTTTGAAGGAATATATTTGACCTATCCATTATTTCTCTAAAGACTGTGTAACATTGAATCGATCGATATTTTTCTTCAAACTGCCATTTAGACGAGATAGTGAGGTTGTGAACGTTGGGTACTGTTGAAGGATTTAAAATGATGAAGGATTTAAAATAATAAGTACACGTGAACGGCGTGCGCTATGAAAAAAATTGCAACTTTATTGACGATTGACCTTCGCGGCATGATGAGAAATTCTTAAGAAGTGTGGGGTATGTGTGTGTGTGTGAGAGAGGGGGGGGGTAAATTTAAAGAGTCTGTGTGGGCGGTGCAACCGTCCGGCCTTTACTATGATAGGGAGGTAAACATACGGGGTGCACATGCAGGGTGGTAAACGTCCGGGAGGGGACAAATGTCCGGAGGGTCAAATGTCCGTTTATCCTGTGGAAGAAACTATGACATTTTTTCATCTGTTGACGTTAAGTAGTAAAGAAATGCTGTTTTACTGTAAAATAAAAAAAAAATATTTGACAGAGCTAGGTTTAGACCTTTTAAAGTAAACATGTACGTGAATAAAATGTTTGATTGTGTATTGCTTTTATCGTCCCACCAACAGTGTCTACTTGAAGTAGATACAGTGATGCCTTCACTGTGTATAACATGCTATGGACATATGACCAGATACCACAACCAGTCATATTATCCTGACACCGTACCGAACAGTTGTAGAACTACTTTTATATAAGCCTGAGCGTAAGCAAGGGAGCTATGCCACTACTGCTTTTAATACTTAATACTTTTGTACGTATGTATGTCGCTGTATGTATGTCGCTGGCCTATCGTTTCTTCAGCCGACGTTCACCCAGTTGCGCTATCAAGCAATACTGTCATGGCTAAAATGTTGTATTTTTTCCCTTAAACTGCTTTAATAATTTGTAGGCAAACTAAATGGACGGTTAAGAAATGGGTAAGGAATATGAATATTGTCGCGTCCCAGAAATCTTTTTTCATATTATATCTTATTGAAAATGTAGTGGTGTTTATTTGTACTTCGTGTTATTCTACATAGTACTACAAAAGTTGGTGTTGGTGCGGCTAATACTTCACCCAACACAACCACAACCGCTGCTACAACAAATACTACAGCAATTGCTACTACTACTACCACCGCTGATGCTGCTACTGCTTCTTCTACAACAACAACAACTACTACTACTACTACCTCTATTGCTACTACTTGATTTATAATCTATTGACCCGGGTACATTTCAAATTGTTTTGTTCAATGTCAAAAAGGTTTAAAATCCATATGAGTTGAATAACGATAATTAGGACACGTACTATAACCAAAGGAATGTTCTAAGTCTGGATTTAATATACGTGGATTATATAATATAAGTACCGGCATAAAATAATTAAATTGTGTACCTTACAAACATTAAGACTACACATGTTATAAGGTCCTATTTTTTACCGAACTGAGTTTATTAACCAATTATAAACATATAGGAATATATTTATATCACAACTATGTAATTAATATAAAATTTCACATGGATAGATGCTTTACATTATCTTATGTATGTTACCTATACTGGTAAAGCCATTTGTCGAAACTTTTTACACGACGATACTGTTCATATACAAATTCTAACAACTCTCGACCATGCATTGTCCATGCATTGTCCATAGCTTTTAGCGGGTCACGTCGACATATTGTTTATTGAATATTTTAAGGAAAAACGTTAACATTTATCAGACATTACATCACCGAGTAAAAAACACCTCGTGATGCAATGTATATGCTATTATAACTGTATACCGGCAATTTACATGGTGTTAGAAGGTAATATCGGTTATAAATATCGCAATATAATTTCATAACGATTATGTATATGTCATAATACCCAAAAGCACTATTTATATGGCATAATAACATCATACTGGTAATTCATGCGGCGTAATAACTTTATACCGGTAATGCGTGTGATTAAATAACTTGATATGGATAATTCATACGGCGAAATAACTTGCTACCGGTAATAAATACGTCGTAATAACTGCATACCGGTAATTCGTACAGCGTAACCATTTTATACCGGTTATTCGTACGGCAGGAAAACGTCACGCTCTTTAAATATCAGGCTTAATACATGTGACTTCACATCAGAAATTAACTGGCATAAAACATTATGTCGTGTATTGATAGCGCATTACTTATTTCATGTCAGTAATGTGTACTAGTAATTAATTCGACATATTGACTTTATATCAGTGGTATATACGGCGTAATAGTTTCATGTCGGTATTTAAGGACACAAAAATAAATTGTTGGTAATATTTACGACCTTAAACCTTCATGTCGAAAATGTATACGGCATGTTGATTGCATATCGGTCAAATATACAGCGTAAAGAACCACTTAGACATCTTAACGACACAATAATATCATCTCGGTACGTTTTTGGCATTTAACTTCATAACAGTAATTCATACGACATATTATCTTAATGTTTATTGGTCATCCTTACTTCATGTCGGTAATAATTATGGGATCACCCCTTTATGTCGGTAATAATTACCGCATTATAACTTTATTTCGGTTATAATTACAGGATCATAACTTCATGTCGGTAATAATTACCGCATCATTAGTTCATGTCTGATAGAATGACCGCATCATAAGTTCTTGTCGGTTATAATTACCAGATCATAACTTTATGTCAGTAATATTTACCGCATCATAACTTCATGTTGATAATAAATACCGCAGTTTCTTGTCAGTAACTTTTACGGCAGAAAAAAAAACATAATTTATACGACATAATAATTTCAGATAAGTACTCACTACGACAAATTAATTTACTCTTTCTTCCTCATCATTTGTTTTGATTATATGTACATCGTTGTACCATCATATCAGTAATTCATACGACATGACACGTTACTACTTCGTGTATGTACCTGTACCTGTAATATATATGGCGAGACAACTTCATGTCTGTACGACAAAATAACTTCATTTCGGGGACGAATGTGGTATAATAACTTAATGTTGGTAATTTATAGAATTTAAAAATGATTGAAACAATTAGGAAATATCTTGAAAGTTCATTGTTTGTCTGACAAAGATGTATGTACTTTGTCAGTAGGGCAATACAATATACCTTGACTGAATCGCGACACCTATATATGGAATGCTCACACAGGGGGGGGGGGGGGAGTCTTTTTAGCGGACTTTCTAACCATAATGATGTACGGGTCCTAATAATAGTTTTATTTATTTTATATTAAATTTTATTTGTTTCTTTCATTAGAATATTGCAGAAAATGGGGAATATTTGGTTTATTTCTGGTTATATTAACATTTAAAAACATTAATAACTTATGACAGTAGATAGGAATGCTCTTCGGTCCGGTCCGTCCTTTGATGTTCGGACTTCACGTTAATAAATTGAGATTATTTATTAGCAACGAAACAGTCCCTAGCCAGAAAAAAAAACTTTTTGCTGAACGATCCATTGATGATTCACGGTAAAGTCAGAGTTTAGATACAATGTTTATGCAACATTTAAATATACTGGCACTATAAATACATGAATTCTGTATGGTCCGCGCAAATCTGAAAATAGCAATTCTAGTGCTGCCAGCTTGCAGGAATACTTTCGTAGCACCTCCAATGCATCTCCTAGTCCTGACATGTGTTAGAGCTCTGTAAAACCGGTTTAAGCACCCAAGTCGGTCCCTATTGAAACGTGACTGAAATGTTTATTGTTTATTAACACGCCTTTTAATTGGACTATTTGGCGAATATTACAATGTGCATTACTTTGTACATATTAAGTAGGCGATTTATACCATCAATTCTTTTGGCAGGAGATAGTGAAATTAGAAGAAAATTCATACATGCAACTGGTAAGAGTTATTTTGATAATATAATCTACAGCACTATCAACTTTATTGGCTAAATGTAGAATGCGTACAAAATTATTACAAAATCTTCAAATTCTGCATAAATATGTGTCGCAATATCAAGACCACATATATGGTTGCTAACATATATTGCCAATCCTCACTTCATAAATACGTGTCACAATATCAAGAGCACAACAATGTGTCACTATATCAAGAGCACGGACATTGTTGCTAACATATACTGTCAATGCGTCACTGCATAAATACGTGTCACAATATCAAGAGCACTGATATGGTTGCTAGCATATACTGCCAATCCGCTACTGCATAAATACGTGCCACAATATCAGGAGTACTTATAAATACATATATAGGGTTGCTAACGTATACTACCAATCCGTCACTTCATAAGTACGTGCCACAATGTCAAGAGCACGGATATGGTTGTTAACATGTACTGTCAATCCGTCACTGCATAAATACGTTTCATATTATTAAGAGCACATATATGGTTGATAACAAACATATAATGCCAATCCGTCACTGCCTAAATGTGGGTCATAATATCAAGAGCACATGTATGGTTGCTAACTTGTACAGCCAATCCGTCGCTGTTCCTCAGTGATTTGTTACAGTCTTACGTTTTCTTACACAAGTACAATTAGTAAGAAAGCTTTTAAACTCTCCAATTAGATGACTTGATATTTCACACAGTGATCAAATTGTTCTAAGGATTATTATTCAAGTACTTAAACAACCCTTACATGGTCCAAGCAAGTACACATATATGTCCTTGAATGGTGAGTCTTTTGGGGGCCTAGTGTTCTGGTTGGGCATCTGTAGTCTCGTCATCATGTTATACGACATCGGAATGATTTGATTGGATGTCCGTTGGGTGTAGCACATTACTGCTGTGAGCGACCAGTTGCGTGCTCTCGTTATCTAATCGGTATCTATAGTTATATTGTCATGTGGTACCGAGCGCAGCCACAGTCGTTGATTGAGTACGCAGACCTGTGTGCGCCGCTCGTACAGACCTGTTTTTATGTCATTAAGTACAGCATATATGTCATTATTATTTACGTTTACGTTCAAACCGGTTCCGACTGGAGTCCGTGGCGTTGTAGAATGGAGGATATGCTGGGTACTATCTAATTTGGCATAATAACGAGGAAATTAGTCTATATTTACTGGATCCATGGTATATGATAGCATCACGCGTTGTACGGCGGTCTAAGGAGCCTTAGGTTTAGGTTGTTTGTTTAAAATAGTTTTCTTTTTAGCAAAATCGATTTTGGGGGTTCCGGGGTTTTGATTTAATAACGCCACATGCGATCAGAATAGCGGCCATGCAAGTTATGCAGGTCAGGATTCTAAATGTTTTAAAGAACATGCATTTTAGTTGGTACGACATTCCTAATAAACCGAGCTTTTTCTTTCACTGGTTGTATAAAGCAATCAATTTCGGCTCTCCACTGAGTAATATGTACACTCATTTTAGTGAAACCCCCGTAGCACAATTAACGTCCATCTTATCAAGGCGACACAAAAAACCAAGAGTATTATATTACGACGCTGTGATAGATTTTCCTATCTGATATGGATTTGTACTTTAATTACGTTGACTTTTTGTGTCTGTTCACTTAAATGCATATTAAATTAAACGTTATATTATACACATTTGCCTTATTAGCAACCAATTATAATGCCAAATATTTAATGTTAAGCTTTTCACAACAATATTTTGTAAAAATAAATTGTGACATTATAAGATCCAGCAAAGCCCAAGCCGTCTAAACACAACATATGCCTTTGGCCACTGATGCGGTTGATTGTGATGTATGCAAGTGATGAGTGTAAGTGTTGCGTATTAGTGATGCTTGTGATTGTGATTTGATTTAGTGGTGTGATTTTAAATGCTAATGTCACTGATGCGTGAGGGATACAGCCATGGAGACGAATCAACACATGTTTATCGCCTTTTTGTGATTACTTACCTTTTGCAAAAATGCGGCAGGTACTTGGGTCATTTTGGCAAATGCGAGCGGGTGGGATGCATGCGAGTTTGGTGTATTACAAAGGGTTTGAAGAGATTATTACGTGCGGAGATTATGCATATGAAAGGTTTGCGTGCAAGACCATACAAGCAAACTGAGAGACATAGAGTGAGACGAGGACATATACAGAGAGACATAGAGAAATCCAAAAGCAAACAAAGCATAAATGCATACAGAAAAGACGAGAAAGGCTATGAATAACAAACATTAGGTTGTACAGGTGTAAGTCTCAAATGGAGGGTCGGTTAGATAGAGTGCCGATACGAAAGTCGTTGACCGATTCTTACCGAATGTATGACGTCACTTCCCAGATACGTAAAAGCAAAATCGAAAAAGTTACCTTTTAATTGTTTGAACGGAACAAGGAAACTCGAAACAGGCAGTTCGTTCACTGTGATAAGAGACCCCTAATTATGCCGTACAATCAAATGCAACTAATATGAAACGGTGTAATGAATGCCATATTATTGCTTTCATAAATTGGCATATACTGAAATGTACCAGTGACTTTCATGTACCTGTGAGAGAAAAGCCCCAGCTAGATTAGTATCCTGATAGACCCCTTCAGATAACGAGATTTAGTTGGAAAACGTCTTCACAATAAGGTTCTCTCTTCTTGGACTGTAGCCCATCAAGTGAGAGACAGTTGTGTTGAAACGTCAGTCGTTTTATCCCTGAACAAGACTCCTTAAATAGATACATGACTGTTTTCCTTCAAAACAAGTTTTCTATTTTCTTTGATTTTAAATTATCTTTGTGATACTAAGTCTTTTTTAAACTAAGGTAGTTATAGTTATTTTATAAGTAAAATAGTATACTTCCCTTTGATTTGGACTATAAAACACAGTTAGCTTACTTTTCTTGGCTCTATTTTCCTATCGATCATCGCTTGCCTATCGGAAAAGAAAATACAATTCTTGCAATTATTTCATAAACAACATTTATGGAATCATCAGATTTTATGCTGAACAAACATACATAAGTTACAATTGTCTATGTTTATATTTTTGTTGAAAGTTAGAGAAGTTGTTATGCATTATATCTCATATTAACCAATATCTTTTTCATTAGATTACTATAACTTACAATTTCCAATTTTGATCGGTATTCCGCTAGACCATACTGGTTTTGGCACCACATCATGTTACCGAATTATATTCAATTAAAATAAAACAGATTATGTAATCATTGTCAAATAAGCGTCGTGTTCACTTAACATTGCTTATTTGGAATTTAGACTAAAACGCCTATTTACTACACTTGCCAAACTAAACAATTTCATGCAAACCATTTATTACAATATGAACTAAGAAAAATATAAAAACGGGGCACACTGTCACATAAGAAAGATGTTTCCTGTATGCATATATTCGTCTTTACACTTTTAGTATAACAAATGTTACTATAATTTTTCAGATATAAAAAGTTAAAAAAGTCATTGTTTGCAACAGCAATAATTTGTAGTCAACAAAAGCATATACTGTATAAATTGAAAAAGAAAAGTTTTGCTGTATTTTTTGCTTCCTGCAGTTGCAGAGAACCAGAGCATAAAATTATTATGAACAACTTACATTATCTTTTTTATTTTTTCACTATATACGATTATGTAAACCATGGTTTTATTTGTTGAAAACATATTAAATCAACAAAAGATCGCTTTTTGCATGTGTCATTTGAAAATAAGAACTCCACATAAAGTAAATCTCTTCTCGTATTATAAAAGAGCCACATTGTCTTTTCGCAATCCCTGCGTTCGTATTCCTATGCAATTAAAGTGATATGCGTGCCATATCAACCGACCTCCCACCGCTTACATCATGTTTGCTCTATAACTGCAACCAATGCTATATATGAAAAACACTTGACAACGTGCAGTATTCGTTGTAGGACACAACTCATACCTCCACGTTTTTATTATCTGATTATCAATGTAAATATCGACTACAAAAATATTTATGTACCGAATGTTATATGCGCAATACACATTAAGTGGGGCGTATGTCCTCTGTCCAAACATATTTAGTCAAAGTTTTGTTAAATCTCTAGTGAATATTTTAAAAAGTAAATAGTAATGAGCATACAGGTAGTGATACACATGTATAAATTATAAAAATATACTGTCGGCAATTCGTTTTGTTTAGTCGTTTATTTAATTTAATTCAAAGCCTATTGCTCAGTAAGTTAAAATAATGATATATTCGTCTTTAACATATAGCTAGCTAATCAGCTCGCTACCAATGCATTTTCTTCTAAACAGGAACGCGTATTTAAGGTTAACAAATATTTTTGTCACAGATTGTGAATTAAAACAATGTTGTTTGATTTGGTGCTGTGGATGTTCACGTTCGTAATTTTTTGACAAAATAACGTCCATGTATAAACGGGCATTACACAGATAGCCGTACACTGAAGTTTGCTCGACGTCCATGAATATTACAGTTATAATGCCCGACACAAATACTTTCGTTACCAGTTTACCGACATGTCCACACGATTTGCAATTTAAGATCAATTTATGTATACAGCCAAATACTCTGATTCTGTCACATATGTCCTAGTTCTGAATGTTTCGGGTCATGTGACTCAGTGAAATCAGGCGATTGGGAAAAGCAGTATATTAGTGATACGGGCTAAATCTGCACACGTGGTGCATAGAGTGATACATGTAACTTAATACGGGTAGCTTAATATGCACAAGTGGTGCGTGGGAGTGATATGTGAGTTTTAATACGGGTAGCTTAATCTGCACAAATGGTGCGTGGGAGTGATATGTAAAGTTGTAATACGGGTAGCCTAATCTGCACAAATGGTGTGTGGGAGTGATATGTAAAGTTGTAATACGGGTAGCTTAATCTGCACAAATGGTGCGTGGGAGTGATATGTAAAGTTGTAATACGGGTAGCTTAATCTGCACAAATGGTGCGTGGGAGTGATATGTAAAGCTGTAATACGGGAAGCCTAATCTGCACAAGTGGTGCATGGGAGTGATATGTAAAGTTGTAATACGGGTAGCCTAATCTGCACAAGTGGTGCATGGGAGTGATACGTGTAGTTTTAATACGGGTAGCTTAATCTGCAAAAGTGGTGCGTGGGAGTGATACGTGTAGTTTTAATACGGGTAGCTTAATCTGTGCAAGTGTTGGGTGGGAGTGATACGTGAAGTTGTAATACGGGAAGCTTATTCTGCGCAAGTGGTGCGTGGGAGTGATACGTGTAGTTGTAATACGGGTAACTTAATCTGCACAAGTGGTGCATGGGAGTGATACGTGAAGTTGTAATACGGGTAGCTTAATCTGCACAATTGGTGCGTGGGAGTGATACGTGTAGTTTTAATACGGGTAACTTAATCTGCACAAAAGGTGCGTGGGAGTGATATGTGTAGTTGTAATACGGGTAGCTTAATCTGTGCAAGTGGTGCGTGGGAGTGATACATGTAGTTGTAATATGGGTAGCCTAATCTGCACAAGTGGTGCGTTGGCTTGATACGTGTAGTTGTAATACATGCAGCCTAATCTGCGCACGTGGTGCATGAGAGGAATACGTGTAATTGTGATACGAGTAGCTTAATGTAAACAAGTGGTGCGTTGGGGTAGGAGTGATACGTGTAGTTGTACAGCTACCTTAATTTGCACATGGTGCGTGGGAGTGATGCGTATAATTGTGTTACGGGAAGCTTTATACACACAATTGTTTCGTGGGAGTGATACGTGTAATTGTGATACGGGTAGCTTAATTCATTCACATTATGCTCAGGATTGATGCGTGCGCTTGTAATGAGTGAACGATTTGTGCTTGCCTCTTATATAGATAATATTGGTACTTTGTGTGTGGTACCTCGTTATGATGTGAGAGAATTATGCGTTAAAGCGTGATGTGCTTATAGATAGTTCATTTCAGCTTGGTGTGTTCTGGCGATGCCTTCGAATGACGCGTGGGAAAGATGATCGGAAATAAGACATGCGGGTGTAATGCGTGCTAGTGATGCATGCATGTATGATGTGTACAATTATGATGCGTGCCTCTGAAATAAACGAGTAATGCATGTTTGTGTGAAACATGTCTGTGAGCTGTACGTGAAAGTGTGGTGTGCGTCAGTAACGTGAGTTTGAACTTGTTGTATACAATTGATGGGTGCGATGCATGTGAATTAAATTATGCAAATTTGAGTAACCTGCAATTAATGTGTGTGGTTGTTATTTGTGCTAGTGTGTGAATGCTTGATGTTTCACTAATTTTATGCTGGTGTGACTCGTGCAAATGAAATTCATTCGAGATTAGCATTGCTGGTTTTTTTTATTGAAGGTGTTTGCTTTTTTCTATACAAGTTTTGCATTGTGCAGGTCTTATTGTGCCCAATTGCCAGAGCTAAGGTGTTGATTACCTTTTTGCATAAAAATATACATAATTTATATGAGTTCTTTATCTAAGCAGTATGTGTAAATAATGCAAAATGTCGTATTGTTTGATCATATACTTAAATATTTCATCAAATAGTGTTTTTGTTAATATTTAAATAAAAGTTCTAATTACTCAGTTAGGTAAACTCTGTTGGGGAACCAAACTGTGCACAAAAATGGACAATAGTTCTGCTCTCATTAAAACAGTCAAGAAAATAAAAGCAATAGTAGAATTGTAAAAAAAAAAACATTTGCACAGTTCTACCTTTCCGTAAGCACATCTCAAACAATTTTTGTTGAAAGCAGTTTACTCGTGGATCCCAGAAATTAAAATTGAAATTGCATCATTATAACAACATTACAGAGTCAGAATAGCAGTTTAAATGAGCTGTTCATATAACTCAGATGTAAAGCAACGTATTTTAGAGTTTACCTATGCCATTCGTAATGGTACCTATTTGTGACATGTTTTTTTTAGTATTTCTATAATTCACAATAATATTTTATTTTCCATACACTTGGCTTGTACACTAGTTAATAATAGTACCCACAAAAACTTAAAATGACCAATCTTTTAAATTAATAATAAGCAGTTTAAGCCAGTGCGTTTTCACACGGACTTCGAAGTAATATAGCTAAAGAAATCTGCCATACATCGAAGTGAGCATTAGTTGTATTGATTGTTGATACACATAACCAATATATGTCTTTGGATACCCTTTTTACTTTAGAATGAAGATGGAATTTTCACTTCTTTTGCTGTATTTTATAACTATTTACATATCTTCTGTCCTTTCAAGATATGGCCACCAACAAGTATGGAGTGTTGAAGATCCGAGAGCCAGTGTTTAAGAACAAGGATGTTGAGCTGTCTTTTCAACTAGCGGCGGACTTCTCACCGACACAGGTTGGGAATATAAGCTGGCCGTATACCCGCAGTGGTGTGCAGAATGCAATAATAATATCGGAGTCTGAAAGAGTCTCCTTTAGTGAATTCAATGCTACATACAGTATGTTGATAAAGCAAGCTGGTGACAACGATCAAGGAAGTTATTGTGTGTGGCTGTCTGCTGTATCCGGGTACAGTCTTTGTGTGAAACTTACACTGCAAGGTAGGTTTTTACTTACACTTACTTACACGTGCTCTATTGAGGATAAAAAAATCCGAATAAAAGGGCCTAGAACACAGTAAACTGTACCTGACGCAAAGAACAACGTTATCAGCAGAATTGTGTTGATTTAAGAAATAACTCATGTTTTGTTACATCTATTAGGTCAATAAAAGTTTTTTAGATATACCTTATCAATGGAATCTCCAACAGGTTATAAGCCTGAAATCAGTTTTAACGTTTTCTGATTCTCGCAACATATAATAAGAATATTTTAAGAAGGATAACTTTTTTGCATATAAACAATTGATAACTAACTTCTGAGAATGATTGGTTACCCTGAGTCGACCAATTTTCATCGGTTACCCAAGAATGTTAAATGTTTTGCATTATATTTTGAGCTAATGCACTTTCCGAGCAGTCTACGACAAACAGTTGTTAAACTAATATGGAAAGATGATGTTGTTTATAAAACATACTGCAGTCAAAATACTCGTAAAATTAGTTCTCTTTAGTATAAGCCATGTCAATTCAAACCCAAATTGTTGCAAAATTCTGAAAAACATGCTTTGTTGAATGCTGATGATAGTTGCTTCGTAATTGGTCCATAGCCGAGGTAAAATAATACATTCATATTTGATGCATACAACATCGGAATTTATTTTCGCGTAAAAATAATATACGTAACGATATAAGAATTATCGAGGGAAGAAATTATTGTTTGGTATCGGATTATAAGACGTCTGTTCAACAGGACAATTCGTACAAACGGTCTATAATGGCACATATGGTTCGGTAGTTTTTAATGCTCAAAGTATTGACGGTTGCAACCCGTCATTACCAGTACCAGAATTGAATGAATTAAAATGGCAATATATTATCCTACTAAAATTTACATTCTTTATCATGAAAAACATTTTTGAAGTGGCTTGAACACAGCAAAGTGACAGTAATATTCACATTTAGACCTTTTGTGAGCCATGCGTCATACATGTATTTCAAAT